>JAVTVY010016165.1:0-68398 GCA_036873755.1 Hanleya hanleyi | reverse complement strand
CAATTCTCTAGTTATCCTCACTTACAAACTGATAATAAACAACCATCAAAGTAGGACAATTCTCTAGTTATCCTCACTTACAAACTGATAATAAACAACCATCAAAGTAGGACAATTCTCTAGTTATCCTCACTTACAAACTGATCGTGTGCCCATTTGTTTGGTTCATTTGAGAAATGTATTTCTGACAGTTTTTGCCTTTCATAGTTTAAAATTACAGAAAATATAGGGGGTTTGTTCCTTCAAATTTTGTAGCTACTACTTTATTCCCCATTGACCATGATGGGAGATATGAATCTGTTGAGGGATGCAGAATTCAGTACCATGTTAAGTTTTGTTTATTGTTATAAAACATTTGGAAGAATTTTCTTTTTTTCAAACATATTCTCTCTACGCACAACATATTTATAGACTCAAGTAGTAATTTAGTACATTTCAGCAATGTATTCTATAGATCTCCCATCAGAGTATGAACACTCTTTCTGAAGAGCAATTTAAAATGAATTTTTTTATTTACCTTAATCTGCTTTCTCTCCTCATTCTGTTTATGACGTACGTCCATATTTTTCAGCTCACCCGGTCAAAATGTGTAAATGTTTTGACAATTACTTGCTACCACTATATCTTCAGATTGAATATGTTCAGGACCACCACACTTACTTCCACACATACAAGTGGTAATATAGCAGAATTCTTTCAGTGACTGACCTATTTGTTCCGAGTCACTGCATCAAACTTGGGCCAATTGTCACCAATCGATTGCTACCCTCATATTTCAAGAATGTTAAGGCTTAGGCTTACCAACATTACACTAGATTGGGTCAAAAAATTTCACCAATTGGTTTCTAACTACTGATACCAACACTCAAAGATGAGAAGGCATAGAATTATGGGAATGGACACATGTGGTCATGATCTGATTAAAACTCAGACTTAATAACCGCTCCTCTGTCAGATAGAGAGGTGGTTATTAAAGGAGTACTTACCTTATTTTTGAGTGTGACTATATTTATCAGCACTCGCATTTCAAATCTTATTATATAAAACTAATGTTGATAAAATGCGAAATAAAAGAAATATTGAATATTTTGTTGCTCGCCACGGCGTGCACTGGGCGCTGCCATTGCACCACTGCGTGACGTTTTTAGATGAGCGGAAGTAAGTTTATACTCATCTAAAAACGTCACAACGTCATGGAGACTTAAGGTTGATCATGCTGATAATTCATACGAGAAGGAACCCAGTAAATCCACTGCCGTTCTAGTTGATTTTAGTTGTTCAAGTGTAATCATGAAAATGTTTACGAACTTAAAAGCATCGTCGTTCAACTCAAATCACTGGACAAATGCAGAGAACGCTCTTTTAGTTTACCGATCAGCTTCAAATTTTGTCCAAATTGAATCGGGAAATTCTCCGCTGAAAAAATTGGAAGGAATTCTTCAGTTGTCGGAGATAACCTAAACCACTTTCCTTTTAGGAATTACCCCCGTGTGAATTGCCGCGCCAGTTTTTTCCTCGAATTGAAACTCAGACCCAGAGTAGTTCATATGTCCGTAGTTGGAAGGTCCCTGGATCAAGCGTTAGCCGTGACGTTGTCCTGAATGCTGACGTCATCAATCACGTCATCCCACAGGCAACATGGCGGCGCCCACGTCGACGTCAAAGGAGAAACATGGCTTCACAAATTGTAATAAAAATAATAGGTTATCGCCCCCAACGACAATAAAATAGTTGGTTATATTTCTTTAAGAGTCTAACCTTTGTAATAGGAACCTATATTACATTAGGTAAGTACTCCTTTAAGACTGAGTTTTAATCAGATTGATGTTGTCCTGGGCTGGAGCCAAAATTGGCATTGAAGTATTGGCAACTGTGTAATGCATGTACAATCCTGTGAGAATTAGTTTTGGATCACCATTCTTAAATCACACAGGCATGTGGTTACAGAACAGAAGCCTATTTTCATGAACCATAAATTCATTTTCATGCAACTGGCCATCATAATTTTCCCCAGACTGATTTTTCAGTATGTATTCTTGAAGAAAAATATGTTTTGCAGGTTTTAGATTGAAAGAAAAATATCAGTTTTATCACCATCACACACAGAGTTTTTTGCATGTAATCATCTCACATCCTTTATTGAATGGTTGATTTCTCACATCATTTTTTTATTAAGCACAAGAAAACTTTATTTCACCAGAAGTTTTCCACCTGGAAATAAAAATATCCTTGTTTTTGTCCTGATATGTTTCTCAAAAATACTTTTAAACTGACAATGAGAACTTTGAATATTTTTGTGAGAAATCCTGAATGTATTGTCAAGGATCTGCAACAGCTTAATATTGTGCAGAGACCATTGCTGGTGGGTGTGTATAGATGCCCTCAAGGAGGCTCAAGCTCTATCATTGGTCCACAGAATGCGTCTTTATAACTGATTGTGTCATATTGATTGTTGGTGGATTTTGTTCAATTCGGTGACAAAATGTTGAATATTCACTGACTGTACTACATTGATCAAGTTACTTACCTGAATAACTGCTGATCAAAAACAGCAAATTTCACAGCTTTTCAAGTTACATTTGATCCAATTCAGAATTGATTTATGTGACATAACCCAGAAGTAGTTTCCTCATGACTAGTACCTTCAATATTGCTTTAACATTTTAGTAATAATGGCAAATATTGTCTGTTTTCTCGTTTTAATTGAACTCATGTTCTCAGTCAATTGAAAGTGCCTTTTCATGAAGTACTACATAGCATTGAAGGTATATTTGCAAGAAAGTTTGTAATGAAATGTAACTGTTGATGTTAACTTCAACATATATCTAAGATAAGATTTCTAATGACTAAACTACCCTACTAACAAATACTAACGTGAACGTTACCACAGCGGATGAAATGAAAAGTTATACAGTTAAACCTGTGAATACTGACACCTGGGTAAAGTGACAAACCTCTAAATACTGACATTATCCACGGTCCCAATACTTAAATTTAAAGTACTTGTTAACCTTGACAAAACCAGAACCCTGTCAAGACCAACACTTCACCAAGCATGGTCGGTATACACAGGTTTCACTGTATAACCAACAGGCGCTACTTCATTTCTCCATATCCTAGGATCGAATTTTCAATTGCAAACTTGACACCTGGAATTATTTTTGACTGCTTGATACCTGAGAAATGCAATAAATCCACAAATAGTGTGTAATCATGATAATGGTTAACATTGGTAGATATGTCATTGGAATGTCTGATTATGATGTACCTATTTATGAACTCCAATCAGTGTGGGAATTATAGCTTGAGATGGGACATTACATGTTTATCCCCCTCCCCCTTCAACTTAGGGAGGGCGATAGGGGGGGAGGGGGGGTAAGAACTATATGCTATCTCGAACACTTCTTTCCTGTGGAAAAAACAAAACTTCTAACAATGATTATTAAACTACACACCTCCAACAAAGTTGTGAATATTAGTGCGCATGATTTTTTAACAACAACTTTTCCCTCTTATATGGGGTTTTCCCCCAGTTTACAGATACATGTACTGCCTTGAGATAAGTGTACTGAAAACAATTCAAAGAGTTTTTAGTAAGATCAAGTTTCCACAATTTTATATCCAGTTACTAAGTTAGTGCTATTATATTCGCTGGCTGGCACTACCTCTATTGAGCAGTTGAGCTATTGTGCACTGACAAAGAAAACCCTCATATGATAATCCAAGAAATGTGCTATGTCTGAGGAATTCTTGTGTCTTCATGTTCTTCATGATTGTTTGATGAAAAAGGAGTGCTATGTGAGGATGTTCCTCATCCACTATTTGCTCAAATTGTTAAAGATGCAATGTGATATAATATATAGTTCATGTCTTTTAATACAGACACACACCTTGGGTGTTGGTGTTGTTAAAGGTTTGAAGAAGGATAGAAGAAACTAGAATGATTGTCACTTATAAGACACAACTTTCACAAATACTATGTTCCAGGATTTGTTATCTTATAAAGAAGCATATTTACCTTTTTTTGTGAAAGGTGATGGTAATTATACATGTAGGTGCCAATCATTCATCCTCTTTTATTCATCTTTGTTAGCCATAAAAATATATTGTTAGATTGTTCATTTATTATTGTATATTCAACTTCAGTACATACATGGATTATGTAAATCTGTCTGTTAATGGTAAATGGAAAGTATATGTATGTAATAAAATTGTTACCCTGAAATTACTCTTTTATAGTAGTGGTTGAGTTTTGTGTCACATCTGCCATTGAAAAGTTGCAGGAGCATTGAATGCGAACTACAGAAGTTTTTATGCTAACCATTACATGAATATGATCGGCGTATAATACTAGCAAGTTCTGTCCTGATCTATCAACGTTTTGTGTCTGTGAGGTAGTCCGTTTCAGGTTATGGATCAGTTCAAAATGTTGGGTGCAAGTTACAATGAGCAAAACCCTATACATTTGGATATCAAAATGTGAACAGGCACAGGCGCCGCAGACGCCACTGACACCACTGAAAATAATGTGGATTGTGATTACTTTCCAGGTATACTTCAGGTACCCATGAGAAGAATTCTTATTTCCCTACGATTGAGTACACTGTCACTCGTAGATAAATCAGGTCAGTTGTGATTAGCAGAGTTTCTTGCTGGATTCTTTCCCAATTTCCCACACATCGTCACCATGTGGAGATGTGCATGTTTTCGACCCGATACAATGTTTTCTCCAGAGTTATGCCCCTTGAACATCGAAAAGACTACTTGAGTGAATGCAAATGTTAAAGATTTATATGATTCTTTGCAAATATGGCAAACATTAGTAGTTATCGTTACCATGTGAAGATGTGCATTTGAGCCTTTCGACACAATCGGACATATTCTTCTGAGTTATGCCCCTTGATCATCAAAAATGCTTCCATCTGCTGCATTCTTTTGTGAGCACAATTCCTCATGGAGTTTTTGCTGGATTCCTTTGAAATTTGCCACACATTATCGTCATCATTTGAGGATGTGCACGTTATATTTTCGACCTGATCCACCATTTTTAGCTCGCCGTATACGAAGTAGGCGAGGTATTGGGAGAGAGAGGGGGAAAGTGGCGGTGGCGGTGTCGGTGTTGGTGTTGGTGTCGGTGTCCGGTTAGGTTTTTATGTTTAGGCTGGACTTAGAAAGTTTTCTGGGTTAATCTTTTTTGTTTAGGCTGGACTTAGAATAATTTTGACTTCTTATTAGGCATGAGATGCAGTGTACATTGTATATACAGTCATACATACCAAATCACATACAGTATATTCCTTTATAGTATTTACTAATAGTTTGGTGACATTATTTTATTTCAGAAGTACAATATCAAAATAATTGGCGGGGGAATCCCGCAGTACCGAACCCCTGTTAGTTTTTAATTTCGTGTCGCCTTAAATGAAGGACGCCATTTCCTTAAATTTTGTTATCAAATTCTCGTTGACCCTGAAGCTTTTGCACAACCATATCTGTGTCCACACATTTAACTTACTATATTAATTAAAAGTGAGTTAAATCAGTTTGTGAGCTCAGTCTTTACCCGTGCACATTATTATGGAGCATTACAGTATGATTGGACACAGTTGTCATTGCATTCTTTTATTTGCATACAAATGTGAAGGTTTACCACAGTGCAAGTGTCCCATTGCATGCTGGAAATGATAGATTTAGTCCTACTATTGCACTGTTATTAGCTTTGTTTGTTCACTATCATCACACAAAGTTACAACAAGAACGTGCTCAAAATTGCACACCTATTGTTCCTAACTATACATGAACGTGTATTCATCAGATCTATGCAATGGGATGTGTAGGCTTACTTTTGAAAAAAAATGTGATCTTTATTGGTAGTTATATAATATAGTTCCTCCTTCAATCCAACCTCAACATCACTACATGTAAATATAGAAATCATATTTCTTAATAAATTTATTATTTTAAATGATGTGCATTGCCAATGATGTGCAACCTCAAATGATGTGCCATCCTGAAGGACTCGATCTTTTTGCGAAGCTGCATATATCTCTTATATGTGATACTAACCTATTAGGTAAGAGATGCAGTGACCATTGTAGGTTTATACTTGGTGTAAGAACGCACAAGACAAAGCCTACAATAGCCTGTCTGAGCTCAACAATGCGTCTAGACGTGACCCTTTTCAGCTGCACAAAAGCCTCAACAAAAGCCTCAACAATGCGTTCTTACACCAAGTATCGACCTGTTACATATACACAAACATGTCAAATCAACTACAATATATTCCTTTATAGTAATTACTAATAGTTTAATGACATTATTTCATTTCAGAAGTACAATATTAAATATTAACCCCTGGTGGTTTGGAATTTTGTGTCGCCTTTAATGAAGAACACCATTTCCTTCAATTTTGGTATCGAATCCCATTCCTCATCATGATTTAACCTAAAGCTTTTGCACGAACCATATTTGTCCAGGCATTTCACACCCACATCTCAGACCAAATTTCAATTGTACATGTATTCATAATGACATGTATAAGCTTACTTTTGGAAAAAAGGTAATCTTTATTTCAAGTTTTATAATATAGTTCATCTTTCAATCCAACTTCAACATCACTGACAAAGAAGTCAAATTTTTATTGCAATATGTATTGTCATTGCCAGTGATGTGCAACCTGAAGGGCTCGATCTTTATGCGAAGCTGCATGTTCTTGACAATACCCAAAAGGCGAGCTGCCGGGTTACACATAACCCTTGTTCTCCTCAGTTATGCCGCTCGATTGTTGAAAAAAAACACTCTTTCATCTGATTATCTTTGTCGTGAATGCAACATACGATTCCTGAAACACAGTAAACTGCTCCATTCTTCAGCATAAGTATCATGGAGCCCGAGTTTCCTGAAATTATCATAATGTACTTTATGATATCCTGATACATTTATTTAATAATAGAACAATCCTATTACTATCGCATCATTCATCAGCTGATCTGATGATCATCTCCTTCCCTTTATTGTCCCGCCACGTAAGCGAGAGGGGGACTAGGAAATGCTACCCGTCTGTCCGTCCTTCCGTCCATCCGTCCCAACCATGTTGTGAACGCGATATCTCGAGAACAATTCAACTTATCAACTTCAAACTTGGGGGGTGACTTGACATCAGTGAGAAGATGGCTGGGATTGTTTTTCACCAAACTGCGTTATCCAATATGGCCGCCGTCGGCCATCTTAGATTCCAACCAGCCCAAAAATGTTGTGGACGTGATACCTCGAGAACAGTTCAACCGATTGACTTCAAACTTGGGGGGCACGTGACTTGACATCAGTGAGAAGATGGCTGGGATTGTTTTTCACCAAACTGCGTTAACCAAGATGGCCGCCGTCAGCCATCTTAGATTCCATCTATCTCCAAAATGTTATGAACACGATATCTCGAGAACAATTCAACCGATCGACTTCAAATCGGGTGAGTGACTTCACATCAATAACAAGATGACTGTAATTGATTTTCACCAAACTGCGTTAAAGGTGAAATGCAAAGGTTTTCATATTTTCCTTTGTATATTCTTCATGGGTCATTTAATGATTGAAATGTCAGCCTAACTACTTCATTTTATTTTATTTGAAGTATTTTGTCTCCTGGTAGCTTTTGAAAAGGGCTTCAAAGTTGGTATCTCAAGCCCGGCCGATTTCAGAAATGAAATCCGCATCGCTTATCTTCCCTTGTTTGACGCTAATTTGTGACGTCACATCAGACCACCTGGCCAGTCGTCAATACTTGTAACGTTCAGTCTCCAGGCGGCTGGTCTGATGTGACGTCACAATCAAGGAAAGATAAGCGATGACTTTTTGTAAATCTGAATTCAGCTGGGCTAGGGGTACCGGCCAACTTTTAAAAAGATTCTAGCAGACAAGATACTTCAGATTAGTCCAAATGAAGTAGATATCCTGGTATCTCTATCATTATTCAACCTGTATTAAATGTAGAATGGAAAATTTAAAAACCTTTGCATTTCACCTTTAACCAATATGGCCGCCGTCAGCCATCTTAGATTCCATCCATCTCCAAAATGTTATGAACACGATATCTCGAGAACAATTCAACCGATCGACTTCAAATCTGTGGAGTGACTTCACATCAATAAGAAGATGACTGCAATTGTTTTTCACCAAACTGCGTTAACCAAGATGTCCACCGTCGACTATATTGTTAACGAGATATCTCAAGAACAATTCAACCGATCTACTTCAAACTTGGGATGGCTTCACAATGGTGTGACATTTTCCGTCCGTCCCTTATAACGTCCTTCCGTCCCTCATACCGTGCTTCCATCCCAACCATCTTGTGAACACGATATCTCAAGAACAATTCAACCGATTAACTTCAAACTTAGTGGATGGCTGGGATCTCAGAAGAAAGTCACTCATTTTTCGGCACAACTATGCCACCGGATGATCTTTCTCGATCACCCTGTTCCCTTTCTTCCATAGACAATTTGCAACATTGTCCTTCACATCAACAACACCACACTCCTACAGGGGCGGCGGAAGGAGTTAAATATTGGGGGGGCCAAACCGGGGGTGGGACCGGGAGGGGGTGTCCCCCTCTCGCGAAGTGTGGGGTCCCGGAAAAATTTGAAATTTTAGCGTCCATGTAACGCATTTTAGAGCATTTCCGAGGCCTATTAGGGGTGATAATTCACAGCGAGTTTTCCTATTTTTAACTCTTCCGAAACGCTAAAAAAATTATAATCAACAAGGCTGAACATCGATGCAGAGTCCAACTGATTCAACATCGTCTTGTGCGTTTCCTATTTCAGTGACAGTAGATAAATATTTCGTCTTTTCTGCATCAAATGTGTCCCGTTGCTATTTTTAACACCGGGACCCCAGCAAGAGAAGAAGCCATCGATAATACTTTTCGTTATTTAAATTCGAATCGGATGAAAAATTGTGGGTGCCATCAACTACAATGCTCGCCACCAGGATTCTTTATCGGCAAGCAGGAGAGGTGGCCATCTTAATACGGAATATTAAGTTGAGGAACACGGCCGGGGATTCCCGCTGAAGCTAGATAGGACAAACACTGGACAGATGTTGGTATATTTTCGACATTGCATTTAATTGAATGTATTTGCGATGCAGGAATCCTGAGGGTTTCAACACGAGGTTCAATACATTCAATAAAGTTAACCTAACAGGGATCAAAATTATCGCGGCAGTCGCTACAACACACCTACAAGTTTTTCACGAAATAGCACATGCTGCGGATTTCAATTTCATACTATAATGATCATGCAATCGAGCTAGAACTTTCACATATTATGCTCTCTTGCCGTTACATCAAAAGACATTTATTTTTAGGACATTTTTTCGATTTCAACCGCACCACGCACAGGCCAAAATGCCGCCTTATATCTCCTTATCATGTCAAATGGAAGATACAAGTCATTTAAATTCATTCAACATGTTTGACAAATTGATTAAGCGAGCTTGTCAGTAAGAGCAGGTATCAGAACAGTAGTACCGTACAGAATTTAACCACATCCACACACAGGACTCCTTCGTGAACTTTCACATCAACAGATATCGTGGATATTTATACTACTTGCACGAGATCACCAGAAGGTAGACTATAATAGTTCGAGAATAATTCTCAGTTTGCCGATAACGCATTCTGTAGAGTAGCTATAGGTCGCAAGTTTGAGACCATTAGGCCTACACAGGAGAACAGGAAACGCTATACCATGGTATTGTAAATTCCAAATATTTCACGGGAATTAATTGGATAACTCATAATTAAGCGAAATTATTGGGGGGGCCAAAGTGGTCCTTGGCCCCCCCTCTCTGAATATTGGGGGGGCCTGGCCCCCCCGGTTCCGCCGCCCCTGTCCTAGCAACAATTTACCATCACACAAAATATATATGGTGATTATATCCCGTGTGTGTGAGAAGCCCATTTCCTGCTAGCTACTCAGGTTGTTGCACATGGACATATTTATCTCCTAGGCTAAACCCCCTTTCTCCTTTTCGGGGGCTTAGCCATGTTGTTGTCTACTTTGTATATTTAAGAGTGTATGTTGGGTTAGGTTGAACTCTACATTGCCGTTACAATATCTCCAGTTCAAGGTTATGGAATGCTATCAAACTTCCATCGGATAATGAAGAACTCTATTTATTTTGAATTCAAAATGTTACTTGGATCAGAAATCTGAAAAAAGTGCAAAAGCTCTTGTTCTAGGTTGTGGGTTGGTTCCAATCTTCGGAAATCCACTGCCAATAGGGCAGAGGAGAACCCTAATTAATTATAAGGTCAAAGGTCAATTTGACATACTTAGCCAGAAAATTTGAAAAAGAAAATGAAAAATTGTGTTGTGTCACAACTCGGGATCAGATAATCGACTGATGAAACGGAATTCGACTGATGAAAACGGAAACTCGGTCGGTTATTTGTTGATAGCTCGCTTAATACTGGTTCGATTCTGACAATCTAAAGTATGCATGATGCCCTGTCATATATGGTGGTTAACATCTGATAGTAATAAGCCCCACTCCCCAGGGATCCTGGACCTTGGGAGTGTTAAGTGTAACGGGAATACAGAATAAAGTCAAAAAAAAAAAAAAAAAAAAAAAACTTTGAAGAGATTCTCTTTTCAAAAATATAGTAGTTTGATGACAAAGTGTTTTAATTTTTGAGATAGTGGGCAACTGAAATTTTCGTGTGACTTCGCTGAAATTTTTTCTGGACCGACCGACATGTGGTTTTTCTTGTCCGAAAAATTATTCCGTGGACTGACTGAAATACTTTTAGGTTTCCGGAACGCTCTACTTTCTTACGAATAAAATGATATAAAATATATGCATGTATCTGCTACCGTTTTCCTTAAAAGGGTTCGCTGAAAAAAACCGATTGAAAATCACAACATTTTCAGCTGAATCTGCCGTAAAACGGATTAGTGAAGCGAGTTAAAAACTCGGATTTGGAGACGGACTTCAGAAGATTCCGAAAATCCGGAATAAGGATCGCGGGTAAGTTTATTGAAAGATTGGTTATGTCGGTAGGTCATAAGTGTCGAATTAAATATTGTTTCTTCTACATTGTTGCATGCTGTACAGAGAGGTGAGGTGTTTTTCAGAAGCATGGACAGATGTGATTTAAGTCCGGTTTTGCCTAGTCTTAATCTGGTGATGAGAAGAAATTGAAGCTATGCTACCCTTATATACAGAAAAGTCGAATAACTGCTCACTATTGGAATGGTTAATATAATCTGATTACCTATTCTGCTCACATAATCTTTTAACGATCGTCACTCTCGGCCAGTGTTGTAACGGATTAGCGGTTGGGGATTAATTGCATGGGATTAAAACTTAACTGTTCACCAGTCTGGGCTGTGAGATGTCAAAAAATCAGTAAGTGAACAAAACTCACAATGATAAAATTCATTTTAGTTCATATAAATTATAATAATTACTGAGAACAAAATATGTATATTCCTGGTCATTTTTCAGGTACAAGAAGGTACATGCATCAAAATATACGTATTTAAACTTAATGATCAATTAAAAAATATATTTATACCATAGAAAAATACTATTTCCATTAAGTTATTACATGACAAACATTCATTTATTTGAAAACTAGGATATTTTTTTGTGCAAACTATGCTTTTTAAATTTAATTCGACACTTATGACCTACCGACATAACCAATCTTTCAATAAACTTACCCGCGATCCTTATTCCGGATTTTCGGAATCTTCTGAAGTCCGTCTCCAAATCCGAGTTTTTAACTCTCTTCACTAATCCGTTTTACGGCAGATTCAGCTGAAAATGTTGTGATTTTCAATCGTTTTTTTCAGCGAACCCTTTTAAGGAAAACGGTAGAAGGTACATGCATATATTTTATATCATTTTATTCGTAAGAAAGTAGAGCGTTCCGGAAACCTAAAAGTATTTCAGTCAGTCCACGGAATAATTTTCCGGACAAGAAAAACCACATGTCGGTCGGTCTACGGTCGGTCCAGAAAAAATTTCAGCGAAGTCGACACGAAAATTTCAGTTGCCCACTATCTCAAAAATTAAAAAACTTTTGTCATCAAACTATATATTTTTGAAAAGAGAATCTCTTCAGCTACTCCGGAAAGTTTAGATTGTCAGAATCGAACCAGTATCAAGCGAGCTATCAACAAATAACCGACCGAGTTTCCGTTTTCATCAGTCGAATTCCGTTTCATCAGTCGAATACGCCGACCCCACAACTCTAGATCAGGGAGTACCTCAAATTCAGGATACTGTGTTTTGTTGATTGCCGAGTCACGTTGGCATCAAAGGTAATACTGCATGAGGCTGACAAGATGGCTAAGGCAGCCCTAGATAATAATGAGGTTGATCCTGTTGGAATCTCATATAGCGATTTCAGACCCTCTATCTCTACTGATGTGAGAAAGCTGTTTCAATCTTTATGGGATGCTGTGAACTAAACAGCCAGAAACGTTTCGGGGTCATTCTCAAGGAAAGGCGCAATTCGTGTCACTCGACCCGAATTTTATTCTAACCAAACTTACGGCTGGAAAAATTCAGATTGTTCATAGTATTCAATTAGTAGAGTACGAATAACTTATTGCAAGCAATGTCCCGATTGATTTTTTCGAGTAAAATTTCACCAGAACCCTCAATTTAGGGCAAAATAGACCTGTCACTGGGTGTAGTGACGTTCTTGATACCACGAGAAAGTTGCCAGAAATTATTTTGTTCTACATTATTCTACCTTTTTGGCAAGCAGCTGCATCTGTTTTTTCACTATCTGAATATATTGTTTACAAGAGCAGATTATCTTGTGAAAATGGCACGGGCAAAGGTCTGTCACTGGTTTTCGGGTCAGTGGTGTTACTGTAACTGAAATCAGAGCCAAAAAGCGAACGCTCAAATTAGAAATAAAGTTTTGCCACCAGGCGCGGATAAGCTTGAGATTCCAAAGGATGTGTTTTATGAAACTCTTTTCAGTATTTCAGTCATTTCTAGCTCCAAATTTTCAGCGTATGTTTATTACCGGTCACTGGTGTCACGGTATGTATCCAAACAGATCTCTACCAGTGCAAACGATCTCTACCCGTAATGAAATTATCTCTACCGGTGCGTGAAGCGATAAATTGTTAGATGTTCGAGAGGAGCATGTCCGGTCAAGGCAAAATAATCAGCCAAGCACCGAAAAGGTCTGTAAACCACATAGCTCAGCGTACCCATATGAGTATCTAGATTTATAGCACGTGCAAGCTAAAGCCTGATGTCTTTTCGTTATTTTTTAATTTGGGACACAGGATTGCTATGCCGATTAGGAGAATCGACTCCATCATCAAAGAATGGCCTATTTTAGGGCATATCTGACTGTACACCAGCTGTGTTTGTCCCTTTAAGTATGGCTTATTGTTCAAGTAACTGAAATAATTAAGCCTCAAAGTCGTCCTGTTTGATTGGGAGAAGAATTTCAATCAAAATCACTATTCATTTTACAACGATCTCTACCATGAGTTTGTGATATGCATGTTTTTCTGTGTTGAAGTTGACAACGATCTCTATCAGCGCTTACAGTGTTAGGATAGGCCTACTCTGGGAGATTTATAAGCTGAAACCAATGGGTCTACAAGGGAAATCAATAGAGACAAAATCATATTACCATGTTAGGTCGATCCCGCTCTCTAAAATGGAGATAAAAGCGGTCGTTTGCTAAAAGTAACTTGTTATTTATCTAATTTAATAGACCACATATCTGTCACGCTACTGAAACAACATTGACTGGTTCTTAAAATGGCATATTAATTAAAGGACGTGGAACAATAGATAGATTAATGCGCCTGAAGTTTTGGAGCATTGGTTTCGAAGGAATCAAAGTTATTGAGCAAAAACGCCCCTTTTTTCCTCCAGTTTATAGAGCGGGATCGCTCAAACATGGCAATATGATTTTGTCTTTATTGATTTTCATATATATTTATTGATAAGGGTCTCCCTAACATGATTACGTTGGGGGGAAAGAACAATGTGCTATCAACACGCTGATGCTTTTGGCAAAAAGATACATTTACCGGTACACAAATAAAGGCGATTTGAAATTGAAAAAAAAAGAGATGATACGATAAGGCGGCATTTTGGCCTATACGTGGTGCCGTTGAAATCGAAAAAATAAAATGACTCCATTTAGATCCTTTTTTTTTCAGGAAATAGCACATGATACGGATTCCAATTTCATGTCATAATTATACGTAATCATAAAGCGATCCAGGTAGAACTTTCACATATTGTGTACATATATTTTCTGTTGCCGTAACACAATTATTTTAGGACATTTCATTATTCCGATGAGAGATGTTATCAGGGGAGTTAATGACGTCGCGAAAACTATGGAAATAGGAACACTCAAAGTTTTTTACATAAAAAAGTGGATCGAAGACCCACACTTTTTATTCGATGATAAAAAGATCGCATGACGGGAAACAGTGTTCAAAATATCAGCATAGCTCACATGATGGTTTCCGAGTTTGGAGATTGTTTCGTAGTCTTAAAATGCAGTTTTCAACGCCATACATTTGAATTAAATGTAAAGTCATATAAAATTTATTCATTTATTATCGACTTTCCGGTGTGTTTATGATCCAATAAAAAAACAATGCATGCGGATATATCTGTAGGCCTATGCTTTGAATTCCTTGCTTTGCTGCGCAGAAAATGTATTTTCCATGATTTTGGCAAAAACACCTGTGACGTCGTGATATTCGCGGGTATATACAGAAAAATCTAGATCTAAGACCATTTAATTTATTTAAGTTCTACTGATCGACATCCCCGCTATTCACACCACAAAATCTAGGGTTGGCCACTGGACTCGAAAACGTTTCCACTCTCAGAAAGTGTTAAATTGAAATTGTTGTATGTAACACTATAAATGTCCGAGAATTGACAAAAAGCGTTGAAAAAAAAAGTTTTATATCCCACATTATATTCCAGTATGATGAGCAATACAACACTATACAAGTGTTAAATTCAGCCTAGTAAAGTGTAGCATAATGTTAGATATTTTTTCAACACTTTCTGAGAGTGTTACAAATATAACAGTTTATATGATGGTATAACACCTCGGACATTAATAATGTTAAATAAAACGCTTTCATTTTAAGAGTGTTGATATCATCTTCATTATATCAAGCCAATTTCTTCGTTCTCACTTCGAACCTTCGGACTAAGGTCATGCACATTGTGTACCGGTACGTAATTTTCCGAGCTCCCAATGACGATTACAAGCGTCTAGTCCGTCATTCATAATCCAGCCGTCGTCCATTAGAGAATATCCGCGTCCATAATCCAAAGACCTATTCCATTTTCCATATAACAGTATTAGCACCAAATTCAAAAAGACAATCATAGTATACATAAACATAGGTTTGTTTCCTGCAAGAGAGAAGCGGTCAACAGTTTTCAGTGATGCCGGCAAGACATCATGATGTTCCAAAAATATCAAATCCGTATCGCTGATCAGTATTCTTAATCCATAATATTCGTTGTAAAGTCGTCATCTAAAGAATGATGTATCTCAGTCACGCTTTGATTGTGACTGTTCATATGAGTACTGTAATGACCTAGTCCGCGTCCCCACGCTCTCAGTTATGGTTTTGATTGTACCTACTAGTGTAGTGGCGCGCCTGACATGTTTGCAGTTGAATACATTTGTGTGTGCAGGAAATATCATCATTTGTGTGTTTCCATCAATTACTACACGACAAGTACCATGAGGTTCTTGAAGTACATGGGTTCATACGGCCCCTAGCCCCGGGTTAAGCGGAATTAGACACAAGTTACGAAACGTAGCGCCATAGATCTTGCACGCTACGTTCGTATTTTGCTATCAGCATGCGATATGTATCGCCAAATTTGAGAAACTTTGAGTGGAGGCGCTTGGTGGAATAGCCCTGTTTTATAAGTTTCTGCAACAATGTTTCGTGACGTTGATTAAAATCATCACATTTAACACAGGATCTAGCAAATGCTACTAAGCGAGATATGTATACGCCATATGCAGGTCCTACTGGAATATTACTATCCAGAAAGGGATAGTTTACGATGTCGAAATTGTAATCATCTCTTTTGTCATAAAGTCGACGAGAGAGAATGCCCGCTTCATTTTTTATAGAGATAGAGATCTAAATATGATGTGCCTGTAGGGCTATCTGTAGTTTCCTTCAAATCCAGTGAAGGTGGATATATATCCTTCACTGCGTCATTTATATAGCGATTATCCACAGCGAGAAGATCGTCTATATAGCGTTTGGTGAATGAGAAGGAACGGGCTTTGAATGGATCGGTTTTTGAAAGCGCCTGCATATAGTCATATTCATAAGAGAACAGATACAGGTCAGCCAACAGGGGTGCACGAGACCGAACTGACTCGATCATCTTTCGTGCATGCGTGCGCAACTTGGCATCAGACAAATCCGCACAATATATCTCTGGTTCTCGGCCTGTTCATACGACTTGATTTGTAGATCTTTGTCCAACACTTTCCATGCACCGAACCTGTAGAGATAGTTGTCAGGAATTGGTAGAGATCGTTGTAATTGTAATTTCCGAAAAGTACATTGTGCACACATATTTTCACATAAACTTGCTGATTTTTACCCGTATATGTGAAATCTGACTGGAATTTGACAATATTTCTTTATAAAGTAGCCCCTTTCTATCAGAATTTCAATTCAAGACATTAAAGACCGGTAAATTTCATCACATTCTCAATACTGAATTGTCGATGGGGCGATCGGTGTCCCTGATTATGAAATAATCAGAGGACGCACGTTTGAAACAAGAACGAAATGTATTTCCTCGTATATTTAGGCGTACGCTGCGCTATATCATTCCGAGTATTACTCAGGTCTTCCTGGCAAAATAAGCTAACATTGGTACATACCACTGCTCGTAAACCCGTAATATTAGCTGGTGGAGATCGTTGTGCAGATGATAGAGATCGTTTGCACTGGTAGAGATCTGTTTGGATACATACCGTGGGTGTTACGAGTCAGGATCAACATGTAGTGGCTCCTCAGTTAAAATATTAACTGATAATAAAGAAATGTGCGTATGAATTACAAAAGCATTGTTTTTGGACCGTCACGACAATATACGACGGAGCAACAATCAATTCCTTCCAAAATGTCAGTGGTGTTACCTGTCAGTGGTGTTACTATTTGTACGGTAACACCATTGACAATAATGATGATTTTGCTCCAAATTTCAGTACAACTTGAATTTACCTTTCTTCCAGATAACACTAAGTTAAGGAGTCTTGTCATATACGAGTTTTGCCCCTAAATAGCTTTCGCTTACGGCTGCATTTTTGCCTCTATGAACAAATTGGTCACTGGTTTTACACGAGGTCAGTGGTGTTACTCGAGGTCACTGGTGTTACCAGGTTGTCACTGGTGTTACATTTCAGTTGGACAAATATTTGAAGAAGAAAAAGCGGTTTTATCAGAAGGCTTTTCATATACGCGTTTTGCTCCTAAATATTCTTCACTTGCAACTGCATTTTTCAGTCGATGAACAAATTAATCAGTGATTTGTGTTACACGAGGTGAGTGGTGTTACCGGATTGTCACTGGTGTTACGGATGCAAGAATCGTCTAGAAATTCAGAAACACTTGTTTAAGTTGTCCCATATTTCGAAAAAGAAAAAAACTTGATTAGTATAAAGTCAGCATCAAGAATAAATAGGTTTATTATACAGAATCTACATGAATGGTTGATACATACGGTCCAATTGGCTGATTTTGGTGAGCTAGGTAGCATAATTAGGATATTATAAACAAACTTTTTTTCTTAACTTCAATATTTTTTCATCATTGGTCATAGTTACACGCAGTGTATTGCCTAGCATATGTGTATCTTACTATTTCTGTTCTCTTAGTGCCCAATCTACTGATCATTCCTGTGTAACACCACTGACATGATTGAAGATAACTTCACCGTTAAGTGTTACGAAAAATTTATTATTCGGAATTTCTGCGTTTATTGTACGTGTTATAAAGAGTTTTGTCAATGGAGACTCAGTTGAAATCAAATTCTGTAGTCAGTGGTGATCTTAATTTTGAGATATTTCTCCAAGTGAAAATGTGCCTTTCTGTGAGAATGACCCTTCGGTCAAGCCATAATCAAGGTGTATTCCATGCCACGAAGATCTCACAGTGAAACATTCTTTTCGACTGTATAGATTTTAAGATTGTAAGAGATTCTGTAGTGGAGAAAGCACTCGTAACTGTCGATTCTTTTTCAAGAATCGACAGTTATGAGTGTTTTCTCTAACTTAAACGATAGCTTCTTTGTTGTAAAGGGTATAGATTAATTTTCCCGAATCTACACTTCCACAGCCGGTGTGTTCCGTTACGTAATTGGGTGAATATTATTGTACAATGAAGGTGCAGTTACGAGTCGGCTTCTCGGACTCAGTGGTATATTGGCATACTTCATGTAAGCAGACATTGATTTTGTCAAGAAACTCAGCGCTAAAAAATCGGTGGTCTCGGTGTAAGAAGAAGTGGTATCTATTTGTTGCACATTTGTGTCCCTTTGGTCAAAAATATCGCTTCGCTATGTTGATATTATATTATCAGTTTTTATCATTTTATTGTATGACTTTGTCTTTATAAAATGAACTATAGTATTTAGCTGTTGTGCGTAGTCGACACATCGCCTGGTTATCTTCGTTCCAGTTTACGTGGCCAAATTAATAATTGTGTTAAATGTTTTGTCCGTACCGTCATGACTGCCTGTACCAGTTCTATTGATATGACGGATCCGCTGTAAACAATTTGAGCAGGTCAATACTCGGTCAACTCTTTCGAGGTGACGTAGAGACTTGACGGCAGGGTCGCTCACATCTTCATTGATGAGAGCGTCTGCACTGTGATTGTCTTTTGTTTGTTGATATGTGTGACTAACTTTTCCCTAACTAACTTAACTGACATGGACATTCCTAGGATGGACAACCAGGAAAGATTTACGGTGTTGAAGCGACTCCTTTCGTTATGATTTCGGAAGTGGATTTACCAGGAAGTGCCTTGTTTCACTTGGATTTGTTGTGTGTTTTCCAGATTTGTTGCAGGTTTAAAACAGCACACGCCTCTTCTCTATTTCGGAATAGAAAATCTCAACAGCCTGTGTGTACTAAAGGGACTATGCATGTGTGAAAATAACATGTAGTGGCTGAAGTACATTCTAGAAAAATAATCTACAGTTGCTGAATAGTGTGACGTCACAACTATCGTTTAATTTTATCGAGCAGCTACGTTAGAAGATATTTTTAGTTTGGGGAAATACGACAGTATCTGGTTATTTGAGAGAAATCGGTTGGGTTACTAAGTTATTAACTTGAATACCGGTACTTAGAATTTTGTTTGATCGTCGCTATATCGCTGAAATATTGCTGAACGCGACGTTAAACCTTAATTCTCTCTTTCTCAAAATCGGGACAAGCAAAGAAGCTTTATAAGTTTTTTCTGTCCATCCATCCCTCGAGTCGGTCTGTACGGTAATCCCTATAATAATTGAACCTGTATCAAAATTCAATTTCCCCAAATTTTGGGGATAAAACTCAATCGGTTTTTCTAATAAATTTGATCCCCTTATAAAATCATTGAAATAATGAAGAAATAGCAGATCAAATGAACGATTTTGTCATGTAATAAATTTGATCACCCTCTAATTTTATTGTAAAAAAAATCACTTCCTATGATTGAATTATTAGAGGAATTACCGTAAACTGTTATTGTCTGTGTGGTATATTCTATTCCAGGGTTTGGGTTGGTGCTAATCTTTGGGTTTCCCTTACTCATGGGACATAAAAGAACCTTGTTTATTGTGAGGTCAAAGCCGATGTCACTTACGTCGAAAATGCGATAAAACAAAATTATGATATAATCACATTTTAGTGAACACTGTCGAGTGGAATTTTGCTGTATAGGGCCGAAAACTTCAAATTGCCTTTACTACACTTAATCCCTCTTTTTTCAAGATATGCCAACTTTGTTCTGTACCATGTAACATTCTGCCATATAGGCTATTATTAAATACAACATTAAAAGCGTGGTGAAAAACGATCCCGGCGTACTGACAAGAAGTCATATGACTCCACATAGAGCCAACTGACTGCATATTTCTAAAAACATCACAAAAACCAAAAGTGATCCCTATGATGATTTGTATCACAGCCACGCTTTTATTGTAGCTGTTCATGGGGACATCTTGAATGACATGACCGCGCGGTCCCTAGCAACGGCTTGAGCAAATATACAAATATTTCAGAGCGATGATGTAATAGCCCTATCAAGTCATCTGTTTAATAATGATGTATTATGTGACCGCCAGATAGGAAAATAGGCCCAAACGATGGAGTATTTATAGAATGCAAGTTCGTTTTTGACATTTTCGTATCAGAAGCATCTGTTACTTTATGAATGATTTTTGAAAATCCGGAAAGGCAAGAATTGGTGCTGAAGTAAGTTTCTGCTTTAAAGCATTGAAATACTTTTCATAGTTTGAACAGAGTTTTGGCAAATTTCTAAGTAATTGCCCAGGCCTAATAATCTTTGCAAATCTTTTTACGGCTTGGGCTTGGGCTTGGCATTGCTGCAATCTTTTCTGGATCTGCATGCACACTGCCCTTGCTCAAACTGTGTCTCAAATGTAGGACTTGTTCTTGTGCAAATTTACATTTCGGTGGTTGTAATGTTAATTTTACGTTACATAAATGCACGAAGACTTAACTCACCCGAACAATTCGTTTTCGCTATAAACCAAAATGTCATCAATATATACAAGACTAATGACTCAATTCAAGCCCTAAAACACTTGGGTCATCAATTGGAAGCTTGCAGGCGCATTTCGAAGTCCTAATAGTCCATGAGCTAGACCACTTACTGGTACCATCTTGAGGGGCAAAACGTCATGGTGATTTTCATATTAGATTATATATGTAGAGTACAAAAAATCATGCTGGCCATGTCCGGTCGGTAGCTTAGTGGCACAAAGTGGGTCAATCCAAGATGGCGGCAAATAGCTGCTATAATCCACAAGCTGCTATATCTAATCGACCTAATTTTCACTAATGGTTTTCAAATTGAACATATTGGTTTGTCTCAGTTGTTTTGAAATTTACTCCTATTCCTCCTTTGGAGATCCCATTTGCAGATAAAAGTTACTTCCCCTTGATCCACCAGGTGGCACATGCGTACTCGAGCTCGTTCTCCTTTTCCCTCAGCAACATGAGACATGTTGTGACAAGGTCGCAGCGTGAGGGGAGGTCGGCATGGGCACATTTATGTGATAGCAGGTTTGATTTGATAAAAAATACTGAACATTGTTTATAAATGTCTTATATTTGTGGCTCAAATCTACACCTGCTATCACTGATGCCAGACTCCCAACAGTGGTGGTTGGGACGCCGAATTTGTAGTTCCCGGCTCGAGATGCAGCGTTAGCCACCTGTGATGATCTAGATCTGGTAACCTGAAAATACTCTTAGAGATTTCCCCTGTCGTGAGAGAAGCGTAGGGATGTCAAAGAGCAACCAATAAGACGGCGAAGAAAAGGGGTATGTAAATACCGAACCCAGACCGACTACTGGGGAACCAGTAGATCATGTTGTTGTAGCCGTCTTGACCGCTCGGTGAAATCCCTCCGCCTCCGGCATGGCTGTTAGTGATACTTGCCTCAGGCTTGGAGAGGGCTAGTGGACTATGCGCTGGGCTGCTACTACAAGTCCCAGTGATGTCACCCTGTCAGTCTGGACGAGATGTTTCGTGAATAGAAGCTGGTAAAAGTCGAATTGGCTGTGCCTGCGCAGGACTGGACTATATCATCTGACGATAGGTTCCTCCACAGGTGCCAGGAAATGGTGCGAAGATACTGATGCTAGTAGAGAAGGGGCATCCATTGCAAGTTGACACGCCTCGTGAATCATCTTCAGCCAGGGTGCTATCATATACTTGGTAACATCGGATGTCACCGTCCAGTATAGTGATAGACATACTAGGCATCTGAATCCCCTTGCTGGATCTGTGCAAATTAGATAATTACGGATGGCTCTACTGGATAGAGAAGGAGCTCATCTTCCAATCTGTTGGCGAAGTCCGAAAGTGCCGGAATCGAGTATAGGTGTTGTTCACAAAGGCCAAAACGAGTAGGCTCATTCCTTGTATGAATTCCGGGACCGGGTGGGAGAATGTTCTGGACCAACCCTCCGCTCCGGTGTGGGACTTTCTCTCCAAAGCGTGCCGTTCAGTTATCCCTGTTCCTAAGGTGAAGACCGTAAGGAAATCTGTAAGATAGTGTTTTCACTGGACTTGACTGTAGAAAGTTCGAGTGAAAACCTAAATAACGCTCTCAGGATGACCGCAAATGTTCCACCTGTTCGAGTTCGTCGAGGTTGTAATGCGATAGCTCGGAGTAGTGCAATACTGCTGCCGGTCTGGCGGATGTCCACACTCGTGGACAAGCGTAACACCTTGGCTAGGGTTGACCTGTATATTTCGATGGCTCTAGCTGCTCTAGAAAGTTCGAGTGAAAACCTAAATAACGCTCTCAGGATGACCGCAAATGTTCCACCTGTTTGAGTTCGTCGAGGTTGTAATGCGATAGCTCGGAGTAGTGCAGAAATGCTGCCGGTCTGGCGAATGTTCACACTCGTGGACGGGCGTAACACCTTGACTAGGGCTGATCTGTAAACTTCATTGGTACTGATCTGAATCTTCTTTCCAGATGTAGATGGAGTTGAAATCTGTTACTACCGAAGTAGAGGCAGCAACGGGATGGATTCCTCGTGACCGGCACTTGAAATGGGACCACTTCGACTGGTACAGTTGAGGTGTGGAGGATCGGTTAGATGATACCGTAGTTTCCGCAACTGTTCTAGATGAAAGCTATTTCTGTGAGGTAATCTCGCTGAACTGCGATGCAGCCACACTGGTACGATGAGAATTATGACGCAGTCATGCTGTGTGATCTTTAGAGGAGATTCCTGTATCATGGCGATTGGCAGGAAGGCATAGGCCAGAGAGTTGTCCAACTTGATCAATGGGGCGTCGATGGCCAGGATTTGCAGATCTATGATGAAGCTGACGAAGAGTTGTAGTTCTGCCTTGCCTCTTGTCGCAGACAGGTCTCTCAGAGGTTATCCCCAACGATGGAAATCTGTTGGGATACCTCTTTGTGGGGCGCCACGTCGTCTGGATGATCTTGTCTGGACGGGATAAGTTATCTTCGATGATGGGATAGGCTGTCCGATGTCCGTCGTCCTGGTGTGTGGCGGCCCGTCTTTGGCATTGTGGGTTGTGTCCAGTGGAGTAAGGTCTTGGTTTCCTGGAATTTTAGCCACGATCCGGACCACCCCCCCTTTGATTGTGTGAAAGATGACTATCGAGTTGTCGAAGGTCACGAGACGATCCCTGGAGTTGAGTGTTCCGGTGTCCATGCGTGGAACCCGTCGTGTGTCCCGGCAGTGTCCCGGTGTCCAAGCGTGGGACCCGTCGTGTGGACGGGCCACCGGAACCGATGAGTTGATGGCTTGCTCCAGAGGTACGGCTGACGGAAGGACTGTAGTGGCTGTATCTGTAATCGACCACATTGCGTGATGTCTTGCACTGATGTCAGCAGTCCCAGTAAATTCCTGCAAATGCACCAAAGTTTGCAATCTACCTGATTGTCAATGCCTGGCAAATGGCCTGAAATGCACGGTCACTTGTAAGTTACAGACCTTTGACAACATGGCTGATGAGGACTTCCAACAAGATCAGGATGATGATACGTCTGACGATGACGATTGTGATGATAACCAAGATTAGTTGTACAGTGAACTACAATGACTCGTGCGAACTGTTCATTTTGTAGCTACTTGATGAAGATGAAAGATTCTTTGCAGAACTGCTTGTTTCCCTCTTAATTATACCATGCTCGATTTGGAGGATACCAAACATGTGTAGTGTGGTGTGCGGGGAAGGTGGTGGGAGGGGGGTGAAGGGATTTTATTCTGCCAAATATTCAGTGATTATACATGATGTTACTATCCAAACTATATATTTCGGTCAAGCTCTACCAAATAATGTCAAGAAATCCAAGATGGCCCTCATGATGGAATCACAATGGCATCACGATCTTGGAAGATAATTATGGTCTTTAATTTGGCTTTTATTTTTATATTTCTTCCTAAAGAACTGCAAAAACTAATAAAAATGATAGATACTACTCAGCTTTGGCAAAATAAATTACTTTCGTGAGCTTACAGCCAAAATAAATTGGGCAAAAGATGGACTTATTAAGTTCACAAATGTGATTTTCTGGGGACACCATGCGGCCGCCACTTTGAATTTTCCCATGAACATTTGCGCCTAGAATACTGCAATTAGGCTAAAGATGGCCTAAACTATTCAGTCAGGCATAAACTATTCAGTCAAGAAGTTTCAGCTTGCTAGCTGTCTTCTATGCCGAAATAGCTTGGAAACTTCTAAAACGTGCCCATGATTTTCCGCCTTGATCAGGTAGGGTTACCGTTCATTTATTGCCATATTATTCAGACTATGTTGCCATACCATACAGCACATGATCTGCTTCACAATATTAGATCAGCCGTTGTGTAAAATTGGACAGGAATTGAACAGAAAGAAAGACCTTTCTTTGATCCTCATGGCTTTTCGTAGCTTTTGGGACGCCATCTTGGATTGGCTCACTTTTTGATACTTAGCTACCACTCTGACATGGTCAGCAGGGTTTTTTGTCACCTACAGGTATCACGTGATAAGAAAAACATCATGAAGCTTTGTCCCTCAAGATGGTACCAATAAGTCAAATTTCGGGTCCTAGCTCATGGACTATAAAGATTAAATGTTTGATACTGCGTGAAGAACGCGGTTGTATGCTTCGTTTAAGAATCTAGTGGGGTTTACCAAAGTCCAGTTATAAGATCTAGTACCGTAATGAAAATACTTGAGCCTGCGCTTGTGCAAATGCATGTGTGGCATCTGATAAAAGTAACAGGGAAAAGGAAATTGGTTCCGTCATGGCATTGAGCTTTCGATAATCAATAGCAAAGCGATGTTTTCCATTTTTCTTTTTGAACAACACAACGAGGGATGACCATTCTAACATTTTTTGTCCTCATCACATTTTTCTTTACTTTGTGGACCTTGTCTGTAAGAAAGCGCGTAAATGGGCTTCGTTTTTATACGCCCGCCCAAAAGGCGGACGTATTATGTGATGGCGGTTTCCGTCCGTCTGTCTGTTCGTCCGTCTGTCTGTCCCCCGTGTCCGGTCTATATCTGGGACAGTTTTCTATCCACAGTTCTAATTTTTGATGAGTGGATACCCTATGAGAAGACGATGTGTCGCGTACCAAAATGAAGGTCGAGGCCAGAGGTCAAAGGTCACTGGCCTAACAAAAATAGGAAATCACTGAAGTGTTCGTGTCCGGTCTATATCTGTGAACGTTTTCTATCCACAGTTGCAAATTTTTGTCAGTGGATACGCCAGGTGGAGACGTGTCGCGTACCAAAATTGAGGTCGAGGTCAGGAATCAGGAAATCATTGATCATTGACAGTTTTCTATCTACAGTTCTAATTTTTGGTGAGTGGATGCCCAAGGGGGGAACGATGTGTTGCATACCAAATGTAGGTCGAGGTCAGAGGTCAAAGGTCAGTGTGGCCTACACTGACCTAAAAATCAGGAAATCATTAAAAATTACTGAATTTTTGTGAGTGGATTTAATAGGCGGAAATGAAGTGACGCATACTAAAAATTAGGTCAAGGTCAAAGGTCACTGTGACCCCAAAATTAGGAAATTTTTTAAAATAACATTTTTTATGTCAGTAGATACATTAGGGGGACACGATGTGTCACATACCAAAATGTAGGTCAAGGTCAAAGGTCGAGGTCACTGTGACCCCAAAATCGTGAAATTGTTAAAAATTAAGATTTTTTGTGTCCATTGAGAAATTACGGGGAGACGGTTTGTCATGTACCAAAATTTAGGTCAAGGTCAAGGTCACTGTGACCCCAAAATCAGGAAATCATTAAAAATCATGATTTTTTTTGTCCATTGAGAAATTACGGGGAGACGGTTTGTCATGTACCAAAATTTAGGTCCAGGTCAAGGTCACTGTGACCCCAAAATCAAGAAATTTTCATATGCCTGTCGAAGACGAGGTCGTGTAATGCGATGTTGCGTTCTGTCCATTCATCCATTAACATTTGTTGTCCATGCGATATCTCTAGTTTCAAGGTATGGATTGGTACCAAACTTTGAGTATAACTTACTCGCATGGCAAAGGGGAGCCATAAATTTGAGATCAATTTGTCAAAGGTCAGGGTCGCAGTCCCCAATACTGAATCAAATTCAGCTGACTAAATGTGTTAGGTTGGAATATTCAAAGTTCATTCCCCTGCATGTATATGGTATTGTCCTGTGGATTGTCTCCCATGTTTGAAACGCTTCATTCAGTTAACTGTTGTGAAATAAAAAACATACATTTACTAATTTAACGGGGAAGGAGTCCTTTATTAACTTCACTCCTGTTTATTAACTAAGAACAAAGGTTTACTTCATCAGTTTCTTCCTCCTTCATGAAAAATTCTCTCGTTTGAAAAGAATCTATTTGCAGGAAAACTACTGTTTTCTTGTGTTTGACTATTGTCGATTTCAGTGTGGGATATGTGAGCTCTCAGCTCTTGCTTCAAGGTCAACTAGTTACCAAGAGTTAAGCTCATTTTAGTTTATCATTCAATATAACATGTGATATATGTTATATTCTCAGAAGCACAAAATTGTAGACCTTTCTCTGGATTGCTAGATCAATTGGAATCAAGGGCTATTAAACAACCTTGAAATTTGGACCAATGTAATTCCAGATATACGGGCGTATATTGAAGCCCCTTGGGCTCTTGTTATGATGGTGAAATTGAGCCTTTCCTATCTACCTACCTCGGCAGATACATCCCTTATTGTTTTTGTATACTTGTACTGCACCCAAAGATATCGTAATACTGTCGGGAGCCCTCGGTGGCCTAGTGGTCTAAGGCATCTCGCTGGTGATCACTAGCCTCACACTGCTGAACCGACATGGATTCAAGCCCCGCTGGTGCATGTTGCCAGTTACTTGCCGACGCGTGGTGGTTCTCTCCGGGTACTCCGTCTTCCTCCACCTCTAAAATACGTTATTGTGTGTTCATAGCCAGAGAAAGTTGAACCTACAGTACTCGCTGATTGGTTGGACCTCACCAAGAGCAAGGTTGTTGAAACAATCCGCCATATTGACAGAATTACCCTACCCCAAGCAAACACGTACTGAGAAACCTGAGTTCGCAAGAGGTTCTATCAATTCTCCAGAGTCATCATAGTCCCAGCAGACAAAGCTTCAAATAATATAATATTCATTTGTAAATATTACTATTGCCATTTGCTGGTTAAGGAATTGAGTATAAGCACACCATCATCGAATACATCTACTTACTTCCAAACTGCATTTACTCGGCAACATGTATTCGCCAAAAACCAAAAAAAACGTTTCTCAAGGAAAGAGATCTTCCAACCACTCATCATTTACCAAAAGTGTATTGAACTCTCAAATGCATAAGACACCATACACAGCTAGAGTCATAGCTAGTTCTAGAAGCTACACTACCAAGCCTCTTTCAACCCTGTTGAAGAAGGTATTGTGCCACTATTTCTATTTCTAAAATATTTTGAATGTATGTGGATATTTAAAAAATCAAAATGTCTTGGGGAAGGACTTGATGCGAAAGAACACATATAGTACTACAATATGGTGAAAAGATTCTTCACTTTGAGGTAAAAGCATGAAACTTGACACATTTTTAGTACTCGATCGACTGATTAAAATTTGCTATAGGCCCACTTGAAATTATTCCAAGATGGCTCCCAAATTCAAGATGGCCGCCATTTTAATGTAGATATCAGGAGATCATTTGGGACCCCAAATTCTTTTCTTGCGCCAAAGGATAGGGAGTTGAAACTCTTGGACTTCAGCGTTATAGGAAAGTGTAATAAGTTCCAAGATGGCTGCCTTAATGACGTCACAGTGACGTCATATCATAAAAATGGTCTCTTGTGGGTCGATTTTTTAGTCAAATTTTTTAAATTTTCTATTTATGCTATTTTCTAAAAAACCTACATAATAAATTAAGAAATAATTATTTGATGTGAATTAAAATAATTGTGAGGACTTTCATGCACAAAAAGGCAAATATTAAAAAAAAATCGAAAACACAACTTTTTAATCCATTTTGAATCTACTCATGGTCTTCTGTTCGGATGTGTATGCAAATAGGCTCCAAATGACCCCAATAGCATAGGCTGTAAAGTTTTAGTTGTCTATTTTTACCTATCAGACAATTATGGCCTAGGTGTGTTGCCGTCGTCATGTAAAGTCCGTCATTTTATTACGAAACGAAACATAAAGATTTGTGAAGTCAAGGATTAACAATCAAATATTCATTTACAAATACTAAAATCATATACAATTTAAGTAAGGTTAATACAACAAATAAGTGTGTGAAATATAGTCTTACTGTTCAATGCTATACCGGTGTGCATTTTACAGTCCTTGTTGACGCGCAAAAATCACTCTTGTGTATAATGGTAATCCAACACTGCTCAGTTGTATACTGTCCCAGTAAATGTCCAATATCCGATTACAAGCGTCTGGTCCGTCATTCATAATTCAGCCGTCGTCCATTAGAGAATATCCGCGTCCATAATCCAAAGCCCTATTCCATATTCCATATAACAGTATTAACACCAAATTCAAAAAGACAATCATAGTATACATAAACATAGGCTTGTTTCCTGCAAGAGAGAAGCGGTCAACAGTTTTCAATGATGCCGGCAAGACATCATGATGTTCCAAAAATATCAAATCCGTATCGCTGATCAGTATTCTTAATCCATAATATTCGTTGTAAAGTCGTCATCTAAAGAATGATGTATCTCAGTCACGCTTTGATTGTGACTGTTCATATGAGTACCATGAGGATCTTGAAGTACATGGATTCATACGGCCCCTAGCCCCGGGTTAAGCGGAATTAGACACAAGTTACGAAACGTAACGCCATAGATCTTGCACGCTACTATCAGCGTGATAGCCTTCAACAAACAGCGTAGACCATGCAGCGTAACACAGTATAACAGACTCATATAAAAGCCAGTTTGACTTCCCTGCTGACTGACTGACTGACTGACTGAGCGCTATTTATACTTTATGAGGCATTCCAGATCATTCTACCCAATCAAGAAGCTTCTAGAATACACAGCGTTACCGCATCATCTGACCTAGATACAATTTACAACAATCTTCTAGAAAGCTCCAAGTGACTGACACACATAATAGTACGTAAACAAGCTTACGTCAATCCTATTATTCGAGAAACATCCACAATGACTAATAATAGACTACCATACCATGACAGTATGTAGAGTGACAACAAATTTGGAAACTGATTCATCCAGTTACAGATCATATGCCTATTGAAATTACAAAATCAGATATTATTACATCCGAGAAGGGGCATAACTTCGTGAAATTTGGGCCGAAGTGACTCTTTTTCGATATGCGTCTGACCTATACCTAGATGAATAAATGTTTTTAAAAATGTAGTCCGTGGACGTAACACGGTTCTGCATGTATGGCGGCAACGGACAGATGAACTTGAGGACAATAACCCTTGAACAAGCAGAAGATCACGAGTTAATTCAAAATGGAGGTCATAAGGGTGTGAATAAAAAGTTGTGTTTTCGTCGTTTTTCTTAAAATATTTGTCTTTTCACTCATAAAAGTGCACACAATTATTTTAATTCACAACAAATAATTACTTCCTAATTTATTATGTAGTTTTTCTGAAGAGATTAGCATAAATAGAAAATTTTAAAAAATCTGACTGAAAAATCGACTCACAAGAGACCATTTTTGTCTGGAACAGGGCGAAGCCCTATTCCCAGACTCTGCTGTCGTACAGCAAATTTGGCTGCTTGCCAACACTGGTACACGCACTATAGCCGGCTGACCCCTGACCCAATAACTGCGCAGAGCCATCTGACCAGCTTATGAGTGTGATTAGGCCAGCCAACGAGTGATGCGGTCAAAGGAAAGAAAATCCGCAAGTTCACATTTTTTAACTCCGAAGGGATAAAACCAACTAAAAACGTTTGTATATTTAGATGAATTAGTCGAAGGCCTGTATTTCAACGGTATCGCCAGTCGTATCTTTTACCTTGTTTTGTTTACACTGCTCGTGAATTAGTGGACAATGTTTTTGGTACAAGGGTGGTTTCCTTCTGGCGGGATTTTAGTGTCAGCATTGCCCGTGATGATAAGCAGACGTGTAAAGTGGACGACCGTCGACGTGGGGGAAAAACTTGGTTTGATTCATTGGCAAGTACCAGACCATACTGTATTTACGTCCTTGAACTGAATCAGTGTTTGTGTTGTTTACAGCCCATCATCGGATTCGCTTGCAACTTGAGCTGAAGGAAAACGTTTCGTCAGAATTCCTTTCTCAGCAACAACAACATTTACATTTCAGTGCTGATAATGAGAAAATATTTGTCGCATAATTTGGCAATTAATTTAGCTTCAAAGTATTTTGGCCTATTTGTCAATTGTCCGTGCCAATTCACTAAATCGTGATTGTGAATTTGGCCCGAATTTAATAGGTCTGGTTTGTACGATCGAGTTGTGCGTACACTTGGAGTTGAGCACACTTGGAGTTGAGCACACTTTGGAGTGGAGCACATTTGGAGCTGAAAACACGCTCGAAAGTTCTAAATTTAACTTGTAAGGCACGTGTAAATTAAATTTCTAAGAATGATGGGGATTACAACAAATTGGTATCCATTGCATACGATTACGAGGCAATCAGGTAAAGCTAGCAGCACTCATGCTTCTGATTGTGTATGCTTTTTTACATCATTGAATTTCAAAGGTCACAGTAAACTACAGGTTTTATAGTGAGGATGATTCTTCCAGGTCTAACTGTTCTTATTTTGCCAGTTTATGGATTATGCAATTGTTTGTATGTAGGTATTATTTGCCGGCTCTCATAACAATGGCAAATGACGTGGAAACAAATCCTGGGCCTCCTGCCCATATAATTAGCAGCACAAAGATTGTTCATGGTAGCTTTCATCAAGGAGCTCAAATATTCTCTGCGATGTCCAGAGGTAAACAGTGTATGGCAAACTGTATTTGTTTTCATGCCTTTGTAATGCTGAATAAAGAGATGCAGGTAACTCATTTCACACAGCGAACTCTAGATCACTCCCGATTCTTGTAACCGCGAAAAGGCTTATTGCACCCTATCTCTTTTCATGTTATTGAGTACATATTTTGTCTTCCCTGACTCGAGTGCCCACTAGCGGGCAGGGGCAAATAACTCTTACGGTGACAATTCGGAAACTCTCGAAAATCGAAATAGATGTACACTATTCTGAAGCAACGAATCGATATTGCACATCCATTACTGTTCCAGACAATAGTACTCTTGAGTACTTTCATTATAATATGACGTCACTGTTACGTCATTAAGGCAGCCATCTTGGAACTTATTACATTTTCCTATAACGCTTAAGTCTAAGATATGTCACAGTTTCAACTCCCTAACCGTTGGATTAATAAAAAAATGGGGTCCCAAATGATCTCCTGATATCTGCATTACAATGGCGGCCATCTTGAAATTGGCGGCCATCTTGGCATAATTTCAAGTGGGCCTATAGCGAATTTTAATCAGTCGATCGAGTACTATAAATGTGTCAAGTTTCATGCTTTTACCTCAATGTGCAGAATTAACCCAATTCCATGCACCATATTGCTCTATATACTCTCTATACTACAATCCCTCATTAGGACCTGATTGACCGTTATATACTGATTGCCGATATATTAATGTCGGAAATAATTTAATGGACGACAGCTGAATATTGAATGACTGACTAGACGCTTGTATCCGACTCTTGCATATACTATCTTCGATCTCAGAAAGTTAACAACGGGGTTCTATACCTGTAGGATCTTGCGTTCTTCGGCCAAAAAATATTTCAGGAATATTTAATAGCTTTATGACGTGTGGTCACTATGTATACGTGTACTCCAGTGTGATGGAACGTGTGGTGCCGCGCTGTCTGCCGGTCGGTGACATCAAAGACAGTTGAGGCGATGTTATGATTGGTGGATGGTTGCGCTAATTCAAGATACAGCGACAAATACAACGTAGAAGCGTAGGTGGGATAATAATTTATCAAGATTCGCACTGTTTTTATATTGGTATGGTTAACACATGCAGCTTTGAATGTACTAGGTGTAATTTATTCGACATGTCTGTTGGAAATGTATTCATCCCATTTTACTTAGTTTTAAAGCAACAATAAGCAGACACTTGTACTTTGGTATTATTCCTAACATAATATTCACTTACTGGTTTTCTCTGTTATATTTTATGTTTAATGGAATATCAATCGTATGTGATTTTTGGGTGAATTGGAGACTCGGCATATCGTTTATTTTTACAACTTCTGTCTGATACTCATTTATTGAACACAATGCTCGTATGGTTGATCATATATTCAAACATAAGCATGATGATTGGTATCTGTCGCTGTAATTTGGCCTACTGACCGATGGCAATCAATGTGTAACAGAGCGTGGTCAGCGGTGAATAAAAGAGCGGTCGATTTACCATGCACTGACCAATGACTGGCCCGCGGTCGGTCAAGGAAGCCTTTATTACAGCCATTGAGTGATGGATGAACTCCGGTGTGTAGGCCATCGTGGCAAGGGTGCCCAAGGGGGTTAGCATGTCAGGCTATATATAGGAGATAAACGATCTATTTGTCGTTACAGTTCATGACAAAGTGTTCATCACCACACGGAATGGTGAAACAATGATATTTCCATCATGTTACCAAAAATTAATATCGTTCTATGAAATGCGTGTTTGTAATAACATTTTAATACTCTTACTGTTATAATTCCTATTACATACTGATAGAGTTGTAATAACTTTTCCGTAATAATCTCCATCTAATATCATTTTCTCCATCGATATATATATGCTGTTTGATGATGAGGTCATGTATAATAAATGCACCTTTCAGACTGAAATAGGCGCAATTAAAATAATTATCTATAGGATTAAACTATTCCAAAAGAAACGACTAATTACGGTGGGTATTCCAAGCATATTGAATAAATCTCAAACACAATGCCTATCTCAAACATTGCATGTAGTTGGTAGTGTACGTATAGGTTAATATATACTGCCAACATCCGAAAGTTGAATAGTATGATTTATCGTGTAAACAGTCGAACGATGTGGTCAACTCTGAGTGAGTGTATAGGCTCGAGATGAGTGTTTGTGGTGGGAGGGGTAGAGAATGGGTAGGGTATAGTTGTAATCTAAAGTTATGATAAACAGCATAGAAAACAGAAAGCAAGCACATGTTGCGAAAAAAATGTTTTGCTGGCGAAATCGTTTTCTGTAAATGATCAATTACCTTATTTTAAATAAATTCCTATTCCAAAGATTATACATTCTTAAAGAAACATAACCAACTGTTTTACAGTCGTTGAGGGCAGTGAAATACTAACTCAATTACAATTTGTGTTATCTTGTTCTAGGTGGACGTGGCCCCGGAAGATTCCAGGACAAGGTCACGCCCAATAGACAACTGAACTCATTACGGATCTAATCAGGGGAAAGTGGCGCGGCAAATCACATGCACGAGAGTAACGTTTACAAGTTCCTTCAGTTGTTCGTAATACGTTTGACGTAAAGACAAGCTGAAAATAACCTGTGGTAAGATTCGGCATACTTTCACGTTGACGTCAATTCCGTTGAATAGGTAAACATCTTCTGGAATAGAACCTTCCACTTCAAATGTTCCGCTCTTTTCTTATTTCACGATGTCTAAACAATAACCCCGCCAATAACCCCGCCCATCCTGAAGATGGATCACCGCTATCCAAGTGATCACCGGCAGCCTTAACGTATACTTGAGTTGAAAGTTAAGTATTGTTCGTATCTTCTCCAAAGTTCACTGTTGTTTGAATGTATGCCTTGTACGGGAAGTTGGTGGCATTGGGGGTTATCAGTTTCCTCTGGATCGTGTCATCGACTTGTGGCCACATCTACAGTAATTATAGCTTTATGGGATTGCATTTGCCCGCGAGAAGAGTCACTTTGGTTATAACGTATAGTCTACTACGTCCAGTATCTGTATACCTTGACCGGAAAAAGTAAACTCGATAGGAGCGTCGTCCGTAATTGCTAAGATGATCTTACATGTACATAATACATAAATTTCACTGCCATTAGTTTGAAGAGGGTTAAAAATAGTAATTCTCTAGGTTGAGATTCCTCTAATTTAGATAATTCCATGATTATGAGATGAAGGGATGCCGCTTAAATGAAGTGTTATCGACGAAGGTTGCGTGAGGAAAGAAGTTGGTTCACCTCGTTCATTCTTTATATATTTCAAGATAGTGGAAATGGCTAACGGTTGTTGGTAGGTAATGTGGTGATGAAACGACACCGGTTATCCTCCAAATTCAACACGGATAAGTAGTGGTGCTTTCGTTTCTTTCGATTCACCGCATATGTTAGAATACACATATAGCTGACTTCCGTTTGATGAGCGCTTTTTTCTGAGACTGTTTGCTCATACATATGTCAATGACTCCGACAGACCATCCTCGATCTAATCATAAAAAGTGAAATGTTATCAGTCAACCTTGAAATGGAAACTGTGTGGAAACTGTTTGATTGAATCTGTGCTACGAACGAGGATATTGGTGTCCATCCTGATAGGAGTGGCATGTGATGATCTGAAGATTCATTCCATATACATTCCTTTATACCTTCAGTTTCAGCTTTGCTTCTCCAATAGCTTCTGCACGATATCATCTTGAGACCAAATCGAGCTTTGATGATTTGGTGATAGTTTTAATATCACACCCTTCCTCATAGCTTTTCTGTTTAGAAAATAGCGTAAATCAACCCGTGTGTCCTTACCTCGATATGGATATGCAGAAACTTTCAAACTCCGATCTATTGATATTCGTTGTGTAAATACACAGCGTTGTATTTGATATAATAGTAACAGGTGGAGTGGATTGTGTAATGTTATCAATCAGACATGTAGGATAACGCGTGTTTAAACCAGTTAAGGTCAGACATGACGTAGTACTACTATAATACCAATGCTCCCTCCATTAAATCTAATACGGTAAGCGTTGTCTCGTATCGATTCAAGTGTCCTCGATCGTCCATCTTCGAATGAATTATTGATATAGAGTGGAGTCTGCTCCTCATTTGACCCTGTTTGTTCCCTGTCTGATCCTGATCCTGATAACGTCGCTGATCCTGATCCTGCTCATTACAAAGAGCTCAATTTCACACTACTTAAAATACCCAACGCCCGGATACGCCCTGATCGCGCTGAGAAGATTTGTATCTTAGTCAAGCTGTTCACATGTGGACATCTTGAATGACCTGACCACACGACCCCTAAAAACATTATCATGTAATCTGAAATGTGTTCTTGTTTATACAGCCTCGTATAGCATAATACATATTATTAATTGCAAGATGAGATTTCTTAATAGAAGTACCGGTAACTAAAACACTTTGAGGAATTTTGTCTATGAACGCGGATATAATTTCGTTTCTGTCGGTAAGATGCTGATGTCTGTGGCCCCGAATTCTGGAAATTCGTATCCTATGTCAAAACATGAATTGCAGGCAAGTACCTAAAAGGTGCGTGGACCCCTCAGCCTGTTTTTTTCAGTCAAGTAGGATCAGGGTTGCATCTAGAGCCAATTCAGTTCCCAAAAACATATGGGTGCCCAAAACTCAAATGAAACAAAAAATGAAAGTGTTGTTGTTGTTGTTGTTCAATTTGAAAGGAAATACTCAAAGAAAAAGCTTCTGGGAGCCTCCATATCGATCCGATTGCATAGAGGGTATTGAATTTCATGTTAATAAACCTCTGTTTTGTGATTCATCACAGGCTCTTTGCGCCGAAATTCACTGAAAAAATTGGACCTTCAATAATGAATTACGAAAAGGAACTGGGACTTTGAGATCGGAACCTGCAAAAAATCCCTGAATACAGCCCTTCGGATACAGTTTGTGTGATTTCTGTATCGTATATAATAGACTTCGTTTTCGCATGAGTGGTGTGCTGGGATTACAGCATGCAAGAAAGTGTAGCTTTATCAGTGGCAATTTATGCATTGCACAAGTGTGATAACAACTTAATGGCATAGAAACACTGATTGACACAGGCCCACTATTATCATTATTTTGGGGGGGGGGGGGCATAACCTCCAGTATGCAAACTGGTTCAAAATTGCCCAGAGTCAGGCTAAAAATGGGCTCTCCTAATGACTCATTTTAAATAATTTCCAAGGTACATACATGTACAGTAAGATGTTTGGTGACAGAAATTGAAGCATTATGTTGTATCAGTTAAATGTGTGGACCCAAATATGGCTCATGCAAAAGTTTTAGGATATATCATATGATGTGGAATAGAATGATTTAACAGCAAAATTGAAGAAAAATGTCCTTCATTTAACCCCCCACCGGTTATTTCCTCTTGTACTTCTGAAATAAATAATGTCACCAACCTGTTAGTTATTTTACTAAAAAGAAATACATTTTAGGTGATTCAGCATGTGTGTGTGTGAAAAAACAACGTACACTGCATCTCATACATATCACATGAGGCTGACAAGCTGAGGATAGGAAAAAGTCCCAAACTTTAACATTTTGATGCCCCAGAGGTGGGGAAATTCTCCCAAGGGTGGTGCATAGGTTGAACAAGTGTAGCATCATGTAAGCTTCCAGAACATATGGGAATTTGGGGGGGGGGGGGTTCCATCCAATGATTTTCTTGAATCTTGAATGGACCAGGCTTTGGGCTGAGGGGTAATGAGTCAGAAATGCTGAAAGTGTCATGTTTATACTGATTAATGCAAAATGCTGCTAATCCAATTGGGTGGAAAAGGACAAATGCATCATTAGCCCCCAACTTAGTTCTGGTTACAAGGGTTTAGTCTAGATGAAGGCATACATTTCCCGGGTTTTATAAGGAACCGGTATTAATTAATTAATGCGTATACACTGGTTTGTGCAACCTAACCTTGTCTGGTACTCTCACAAAGGAACCCGCAATTACACTGCACCAATTACAGAATTCATCTAATACGATTATACTTATAAACGTAAGTATGCATGGAATTAAAATCATATGCAAATTAACATTTGATACTCAATGGTAGTAATCATAAACCTATGTGTAAATTTATGAATGCTATAGCATTTGGACAGGCAGTGCATGTTGTATTTTCATGTTGTTTTACACAAAAGTGACATAGCGACACGTCGGGGGAACTGGTTCGTGCCAAATACAAACTATCTACAAGATGGGTCAAGACGTATATAAGAACACGTTACCGGTAATCTATAAATAGGAGAGTATAACTAGTCGACACACGCCCATTGCGGTTATATTATCTGTTCAACTCAAAGACAGCCATTTCACTTTCCCTTAGGCTAAAATTGTGTGTTCGAACTGAGTTAAAGCACAAGATATGCAGTTATATCGCACAGTACATGAGTAATGCTGGAGGGCGGCTCCGCAATGAGTTCCATAAATATAGTAAAAGATTAACATCTGAGATAAGAGTAGGTCGGTGTATTGTTGCAGCAAAGCTGTCAGTACGATACAATACACGATGTTAAATGATAGCTAATTGTCCGTTTAAGTTCCGCATTCTGATATCCAAAGACATAACCTAAATCGCACGAGACTAATTAACTTTTAGTAATAAGTTATTTTCTAGTAAATTTTGACTACCGTTGATTATGCCATCTTTTGATTGCGGTTGAAAGAACGATCAAGGGATAGTGTGATTCATCTTCATACATCAAGCCAATAACTACACATAGCTCCGTAATGGCAGTTTGATTGGTGAAGATAAAGAAATTAAGCTATTAGAAGCTTGAATCGAATAGACTGAATTAATACACCATGCACGAAAACACTCATATATGTTTAAAGAAAACTCAGTAAACAGGAGTTTATAACAGATTTTTCAATAATTTCTCGATTTGAGGGTCACAGGGATATTGACCTTTGACCTCAATGTTCATACCTGACATGTCATCTCCCGTATGAATTATACCGGTACACCGAATACCGGTACCTTTCCGATATGTCTACTCTGGAAAGACCAGCAGCGAAACTGTTCGAACGACATTATACAATTATTGCATGTTAAAGAGTGGGACATCACGATTTATCAGCTCGAAACAAGTGATGTAACTTGTCTCGAGCTGACAAATCGTGATGTCCCACTCCATAACATGCAATAGTTGTTTTATTATACCGAATGTTTTATTTTTAGTACGTACGGTACGTTCTGCATCGGTCGTAATTTAGAAAAGCTCCCGTTTGCCAGCGACATCCATAGTTGAATTTCGATGCGACAGAGCATCCGCACTGGCAGACGGCCTAATATCAATTTGTCATGTTCAACGCTCTGCCGTTGTATATGACATTTATTCAACGGCAAGGCAAGAATTCAACGGCAAGGCAAGATATGATTGCATCATCACTGAACATCACGATTTGTAGAATGGCACGTGACAGGCGGTCAACCAATGAAAACATTACGAAATTACATGAGGTGTAATAAATATTATTACCCTACCCGGTATGCAAGTAGGGTATTGGTAGAGGTCAGAATTTACAATGTGAAGATCAAGGACATGTAGACAAAAGTATTTCATTGGACAGATTACGTAAAATGATACGACAGGGTTCCGGAACAACAGTCTTGGAGGGGGGGGGGGGGACAGAGAATGGGATAGAATATGTCATTATATGGAGTCTCATATACCCTGCCCTATGCCCAATATACTCTATCTTTTCTCTCCCACCCTGGTTCCTGGTCCCTGCGGTCATATCTTGTATGTGTTGGTCCTCTTATCAAACCAACTATCTGGTAAATATATTTTTCTTCATATTGGAATTTAGAAGTCATAATCTTGAACCGTCCAGGCAGATATGCTATGTGTAATTTCATCAACTTCATTATTATCAAGCTTAAAGCTTTTACAGACAATTAAATACAATACTCATTAGCCCTGATAGTATCTCGGTGTACGGTATAGATCTGCAAACAAATTAAACGCGCTGAAACGAAGAGATATAACTTTTTCTATGTTATTTATACACAGTTGCAAAGAACGTTTCTATTATGTGAAAAAAAAAATAATAAGGGCTCTAATAAAGATCTCGTTTTCATACTCGTGCTGAATGTTCAACATGTAGCGGATATTTTCCTTCTCAACTGCAGATATTAGTCAAGGCTGAGCGACTCGGTCACGTGATGTGAGCTTTGACGTTAAAACATGTTTACCTGTCCTAATATATACAAAAAATACTCCGAGTAGATACACTCGGAGTTTGTGTTATCAATTGGATGTGAAACACAGGAAAACCACGAACTTTCAGTTGGAACACCTCGACAGTTTTGTTTTGATAGTTTTGATATAACAACCCATTTGTCGAGCTTTGATTTTCTTGACAGGTTTTCAGTTGTGCCCATAATTGGCACTATGGTCTATGTCATTTAGATCTACGAATCTTTCATGTTTTTCATATTTTAAGGCATTTGACTGCAGTCTTGCTATCCGAAACAACGCCGGCCCCTAATGCATCGATTTTCATGTACAAAATTTTCAATGATTTCCTGATTATTAGTGACCTTGACCTTTCCACCTCAATAGGTTTCGTGTTTGTCATAAGCTTGTGGTATTCCTGAGATTTTACAACTGCGCGAACTTGAACCCAGTCAAATAAACTCTCGAGATTTGTCTGGGCCTGTTTACCCCGGGATATGAGCACAGTGAGCGGTAAACGCCTGCTCCCGGAGTTGTTTTACATATGGATGTCGATAGCCGTGCAGTTTGCATGTTGTTTGACAGCCGACAAAGCTTTTGAATTACTGTAGGCTAAAATCACAGGTGATTCTGGTTGACTGAAGCTCCGTACTCGTAATGGGCATTACAAAGTACATATCCAGTGATATTACATTACAAAGTACTTTTCCGGTGATATTACATTACAAAGTACTTTTCCGGTGATATTACATTACAAAGTATATATCCAGTGATGTTACATTACAAAGTACATATCCAGTGATATTACATTACAAAGTACATATCCAGTGATGTTACATTACAAAGTACATATCCAGTGAAAAGTGCGAATAAAAGTTTGATGACAACCCACACCGCTGGACTGAAGTTCGGGGGTGGCAGGGATGTTGACCTTTGACCCTTTGATTTCAACTCTCATTGACGTATCCACTCACCAAATTAAATCGATATAAGGTATTCTGACCTATCAGATAGTTATAAGCTCATTCAGGTAGGGTCGTCACTTTCTGAATCAACTCCTGATCTAGCATCTGAAGGATAGCCCACCATCATATTGCAACCAAATGGAAGATGATGAGATTTCCATCAACACTCTCAAAACGCAAATGTTAGATTTAACATCTAGAGGGTTGGAGGAGGGAAAGCATTTAGAAAGTGTTGTATTCACCACTTTTAAGTGTTAAATGCAACATTTTAAGCTGTTGCATCCAACACTTAAACTACACTTTCTAAATGCTTTCCCTCCTCCAGCCCTCTAGATGTTAAATGTAACATTTGCATTTTAAGAGTGAAAGTTGCTCTTTATCTCTCCTGGATGGATAGATTTATGTAACTGGGCGCTCCATCCATCGCTTAATTATAATACAACATCCTCTTCAGCTTATCACCATACCAAGACAATGCTGATATATATGTTCCATACTCGGCTTTTTTTCGAACCATGGATGCAGTGATGCAGTGATGCAGCATCCACAATCAGTAGTAGAAAGAGATGAAATTCCCGCGGAATTTTTAGGGTCACGTGCGGGTCAACGGTAACTTCCGTGTCAAAGGTCACTTCCGATTTCGTGACGGCTCAGCAAGAGTTATCTTCAGTTACTAAGCCCAATGGCCAACCAACTCATGGGCTTCAGTTACTTCAATACTAAGCCAAATGGGCAACCACCTCATGGACATTTACGGTATGGAGTGCGGCGCTTTATTTTTTTATTTTTTGTCTCACGCTGTAGAATACGATCGGAGGGGTCTCGAGGCCATGGGTTGACTTTCACTGAAAAGTTCTAACTGCACATGCGTGATGCACAGGCAGATCGGGGTGGACGTTTTGGGGTCTAGGTGGACCAATATTGGTCCAAAGGGGTCGTGTAAGGTATCAAATTGAAGCGCTTCTGGGGTAGCGTCAGACTGGATAGGTGTGGAGTGAGAAAGGCTATGGCTCGCATGAACATGCAGGAACTTTAAGAAAAGAGTACATGAATGGACGTTTTGGGGTCAAGGTGGGCCGCCGTGGTCCAAATGGGTCATATGAAGTATCATATTGAAGCACTGGTGGAGGAGAGTCTGACTGGACTGGTGCGTAGTGGAAGTAAGGTTATAACGCTTATACGCAGACAGGGAATTGTGGGGAATTGGCATTTGAATGGACGTTTTGGGATCGAGGCGGATCATCTATGGTACGTATGGGGTGTCACATTAGAAGGGGAATCCCCACGTAACGCCTTAATGTCTATCTTAACGCCTTAACGTACATCTCAGCGCCTTAACGCCATGACGCAGACGGATGGGAGAAAGAATGATCAACACGGTCTCAAGTTTTCGTGTAGTTTATTCTGCCCAATGTCACATCATACCCACGCTGGGGAAGCTGCGTTGGGTATGTATGCTCTTGTCCAAGCAGAAGCCGCCATTTCATGTTGCATTTGTCATATTCGTTCTTGCCCGTCTCGGCTGCTCTTGTCCAATTAGAATTCGCCAATTGGAGGTGTCATAGATTGAATATTAATTTAGATTAATCTAGACGATTCCTCTGAGCCCTCCAGTCAAAACAGACAATCCAATTATGTTGCAAAAACATTTAATAAGCATACATAAATAAATAACATATATACATATACAAATGGAATATATTCCGTGTCAGACACCGCCATGAGAATATACTTTCTCAAATATATCTGAAACCCTATCAGTGTATTTTCAACGTATACAATATTACCCAACGTTCCTTGATTCACTATCCTCACCGTATATGTACGTAATGTCAATTGTAGAATAAATCAAATAAAATGTTCTGTTCAAATCATATGTTGTGTTCTGTTATTTCTTTCTACGTCCTGTAGGTCAACACATTCAAATTTCAAAGTCTACAGTACACAAAATGTCACTGTACCTGTTCTGTAACTTTGCCTTTGCCTTGATAGTCTCGAAACCGGTGAACCCAAAGAATATCACACACACGTGATTATCTGAATATCCGCCTGGTCCGAAACCGACAGTTTGTCATCTACTCCACGCACGAATACTCGTAGTCAACATACTTTCCTACCAATGCCTGTGTACAGATACTATAACCTCCAAACAGTCCGACACTCTCACACAGTTTCACAGACCCCTGTCTATAGTTTGCCAAAAGTTACTTCACACTTCTCTCCAGAGGAATTTATCCAAGAGAATGTCTGCCACTATTCTGACCTAATAAACTACAGTCTGAATCTGTAGAATATCTTTCCCGGTCGGTATTCGTCTCCTCGTGCCGTTCGAAGCGCCGTACTATATATATATATATCTCATTTTACCACCGCAGCAATCTGTCAACGCTAGTGATATTAAAATCATGCAAATGTCCAAACCGCAATTCACTATATATTCAAATGTTCTACCCAGAATATTTATACTTAGTGCCAATACATTAAACATAATTCGGAAAGATTGGTGTCCTATTATACGACGCTCTTTTGATCGGGATAAAGTCGCCACACCTTGCGCAGCGAAAGAATTCTCCATTCAATCTAGAGGTAATGATAGCATATGTCAAGCTCTGCGTGAACTGTCCAACACCTGAATTTTATAATACACAGCACGGTATCTAGGGGTGTTACTCTAAGGCGATTATAAATAACTACATTTCTTCACACTCCTCCCCCCTTAAGAAAAAATATGCTTGCTTATTTTCAATCTAGTTGCGGGGTGATAGTTGTAGTATGTAGTTGAGACCCTAGACACTTACTCCATGGAATTTCCCAAGAGTTCATGGTCAGTTAAGTGAGTGAGTGAGTGAATATGATTTAACGTCGCTTTCAACTATATTTCAGTCATATCACGACGTTGGGTCCTATTCCTTTTCACTCCCGGGAACCCCACGGGTGCCTCAGTTGGTCGCCTCTTACGACAAGCTGTCTGAGAAGCTGAGGCCTATTCTTACCATGACCTGCGGTGTACACGACGACATCCCAGGTCAATTCCCGGAAGCCCCACGGGGCTCGTGGTCAGTTGATCTCGACAAATAGTCCACAGTGGCGTTGTGCTTTCCGGGGAGTGGTTCTATCCGGAATCTGTAAGGCTGAAGCTCCAACGCCCACCGCATGATTCCCTTTACTTGTGTTTAGATAGATCAGCGGCCTGTGATCGGTTTCCGAACAGTCACAATCAAAGCGTGACTGAGATACATCATTCTTTAGATGACGACTTTACAACGAATATTATGGATTAAGAATACTGATCAGCGATACGGATTTGATATTTTTGGAACATCATGATGTCTTGCCGGCATCATTGAAAACTGTTGACCGCTTCTCTCTTGCAGGAAACAAGCCTATGTTTATGTATACTATGATTGTCTTTTTGAATTTGGTGCTAATACTGTTATGTGGAATATGCAATAGGTCTTTGGATTATGGACGCGGATATTCTCTAATGGACGACGGCTGGATTATGAATGACGGACTAGACGCTTGTAATCCAGCAAGAACTCCTGACCGTATCGATAATGCTGTAGCTTCTGTATGGCCCACACGTTGGCCAGGCACTCGCGTTCTATAACGGAGTATCGTCGTTCTATGCCGGTAGCAGATTCGTGGAAGAAAAGGTTTTGTCAAGTCAGGTGTCCTGAAAATGGAACTGGTTATTAGCAAGCGCTTCAAAGTTCCGAACGAATGTTCCTGCTCAGGTCCCCACACATCCTTGTTTGTTTGGTTGACCCTTTTTGGTCAGATTAGTCAGTGGAATGGCGATTTACTGAAATGAGGAACAAACCTCCTGTATTATACAATTGTTCCCAGGAAGGCACGGACTTGTTTCTTGGTTGTTGGACGCTCTGAGTTTTCAGTGGCACTAACCTTCTCCATCTGGGGTTTAATCCGACCATCGCCAATTAAATAACCCAAATAGTCCATTTCCGTATATCCTAGAGAACACTTTGTTGGTCTTGCACGAAGAATTGCCTCCTTAAGTCGCTGTAACACCTTGCGTAGCACCACACAGTGTTCAGCCCATATGTCTGTATGGACTATAATGTCATCCACAAATGCCTCACAGTCGTCGATACCTTTTAGGACTTCGCGAACAATTCGGTTGAACGAAGCAGCAGAATTGACGAGCCCAAACGGCATAACAGTAAGTTGGTACAGTATATACCGGCTACCTCTATCAGTAGCTGGAGTGATTGGCCCGACAATGTCGACCGCTACAAGTTGAAACGGCACATCTATGAGAGGACGATTCTGTAACGGCACTTTTGTAATCCTGCCACGTGGAAAGGTTTTCTGGAAGATAGCACAGGAACGACAGTGATGGCTAACTTCATTCTTCAAATGAGGCCAGAAAAAGCACGAATACACTTTTGCCCTCGTCCTCCCATGACGGATTCATGAGCCACTTTCATCACATTTCTTCCCAGTCCACGTGGTACAACCAACTGTTTATTCTTCTTGCCACCAGTTGTGCGATATATTCTATACAACAGTCCCTTGTCGTACACAAATCGACTCTCTCCACCGTTGTTGTAAGACAGAGTTTCCCCACTGTCAGCCATGCGCTTTATTTTGGCTAAAGAAGGATCTTTATCTTGACACAGTTTAAACTCCTCATAGGTAACTTCGCCTATTTGCTCTGGTACCTTAAGTGGCTGTAGACCCTTCCGATCTCGAAGTTTCTAAGCCCTTGTTTGAACGGTGGCTGCTGTCGTTGACTTAACGTTGGCATTATCTTGACCGTTGGAGTTTCAATCACCAGCAGCTGTACACCCGGTATCTCTCAGCACTGTAACTTCATGGTTTCCCACATAACCTTGAATAACAGGATTCCAGAGATGTGGACCTGTTTACTCTTTCTGGCGTCATCACAGAGTGCAAAAACTATCGGCGTAGAATATTCATCTTCGTCGCGACTATTATTTGTCCAGGACTCGTTTGTTGATCCACGCGTGAACTGGGCCACGTGACCTACACCAGGTCTATTTTGATAATTGAGCGATCCACCGCCATACAAGTTTTTCTCGGTAATCCTTGGACCTATTTTCAGGACGATTATTATGGATTAAGAATACTGATCAGCGATACGGATTTTATATTTTTGGAACATCATGATGTGTTGTCGGCATTATTGAAAACTGTTGACCGCTTCTCTCTTGCAGGAAACTAGCCTATGTTTATGTATACTATGATTACAACACATAAGGGAAGTGGGAAGAGGTGCCGACATACTGACAGAGCCACATGACTTCACAGTATAGTCTTCCGGTTAACCTATTCCAAAGCACATACCAAGAATCTAACGATTCGTGATATGTGTTGTATCTCAGGTACGCTTTTATTGTACCTGTTCATGTGGCAACTTGGATGATATGACCACACGGCCCCTAGCACCGGCATAAGCGGTAGTAGATACAAATCTAGAGAGCTATGATGGAAATGCTCTGACAACTCGTATATTGGTAACTGGTGAGCTGTTTCGCTGTGACAACTCGTACACTGGGGATTGGTGAGCTGTATCGTCGTCAGATGAAAATGACGGCATTTAACACAAAAGACTAGTCTGTAAGGTCCGATGTCGATCCAGCATCAACTTCCCACAAATGCCAACATATATCAAAGACCAAAAGGTCTGTACAGGGGGCGGGCTTCGGGGACGAAACGTCCACCAGCAGAATCTCGCCATATACAGGTAAAAATTACAACACATATAAGGGAAGTGGGAAGAGGTGCCGACATACTGACAGAGCCACATGACTTCACAGTATAGTCTTCCGGTTAAATTCCTTGTCCTTTTGAATTTGGTTCTAATACTGTTATATGGAATATGGAATAGGTCTTTGGATTATAGACGCGGATATTCTTTAATAGACGACGGCTGAGTTATGAATGACGGACTAGATGCTTGTTATTTTTGATGATGCGAAGTCCTATTACATATGTGAAATCTCCGAGGACGAGATTGTTCCTTTTACCTGGTTTGCGTATTCCAGACGCCAGAATCTGTCTGCCTCGCACCCTGGCTGGCTCTTTTGGACCCACTGGCTAGCGAGGAAAAACCACATCCATGTGCCTCTAAGAAAGTGTCCGCTATATCGGCCATTTCTTTTGCACTTTTGGAAGTACGTTCCTTAAGAAAAACAGTTAAGTCTCTACCAAAGGATACCATAAACTGCTCCTTTACCATCAAGTCTTTTAGGCCCACAAAACTGTTGACAGTCTCTCCTAACTCCATCCATCTGGACAAATATGCTTCCATACGAATTAGAAACCGTCCTGCCGTTTCGCTCACCTCTGGCTTGCACTTCCTAAACTTGAGAAGATATCCTTCTTTTGTTAACTGATACCGTTTTAGTAATTCAGCCTTCAAAATAGTATAATCCTTTGCCTCAGTTTCTGCTAATCTCGAATACAATTCTAGGGCGTTGCCAGATAACAGAGCAGCCAAGTTTGTGTTCCAAGTCCGCCTGTTCCATCCTTGACTGCTAGCAAAACGTTCAAATCGTTGAATGTAGGCATCCAAGTCATCTTTCCTATCACCAAAAGGAAGGTAACTTTTTGCCCTCGAGCCAACAACATCTACCTCAACTTCACCTCCTACATTCCCTTGACGTTTTATCTTTTCTAATTCACTCTCTTTCTCCATTCTTTCTAGTTCTTCTTTTTCTGGGCCCTTATATCCCTAGCAATTTTCTGTTGATCAGAAATCCAGTTCATAAGTTCTGCGTCTACTAGACCTAGCTTTGACCCCGCATTGACAAGCGCCGCTACGTCCATGTTTAGTGTACATAAAAAAGCAAATATAGAATATGCTTTACGCTAACAGTGCATTGTTGTCTCCAAATGTTGAATTTGATGCATAAAAAAAATGAACATTCTGTGTAAATTGCAATTCAGTATGAATCAGCAATATGAGTATAGAATCGATAATCTGACTGACTGAGGAATGACGAATTTTTTTAAAATAACATCCCACCGCTGCCACCAAATGTCATAGATTGAATATTAATTTAGACTAATCTAGACGATTCCTCTGAGCCCTCCAGTCAAAACAGATCATCCATTTATGTTGCAAAAACATTTAATGAGCATACGAAAATAACATATATACATATACAAATGGAATATATTCCGGGTCAGACTCCGCCATGAGAATATACTCTCAAATATATCGGAAACCCTATCAGTGTATTTTCAACGTATACAATATTACCCAACGTTCCTTGATTCACTATCCTCACCTGTATATGTACGTAATGTCAAGTGTAGAATAAATCAAATAAAATGTTCTGTTCAACTCATATGTTGTGATCTGTTCTTTCTTTCTACGTCCTGTAGGTCAATACATTCAAATTTCATTAAAGTCAACAATACACAAAATGCCACTGCACCTGTTTTGTATCTTTGCCTTTGCCTTGATATCCTCGAAACAGGTGAATCCAAAAGAATATCACATACACGTGATTATCTGAATATCCGCCTGGTCCGAAACCTACAATTTGTCATCTACTTCACGCACGAGTACTCGTAGTCAACATACTTTCCTGCCAATGCCTGTGTACGGATACTATAACCTCCAAACAGTCCGACACTCTCATACAGTTCCACAGACCCCTGTCTGTAGTTTGCCAAAAGTTATTTCACACATTTCTTCAGAGGAATCTATCCAAGAGAATGTCTGTCACTGTTCTGACATAGTAAACTACAGGGCTGAATCTGTAGAATATCTTAACCGGTCGGTATTCGTCTCCTCGTACCGTTCGAAGCACCGTACTAAATACATCATTTTACCACCGCAGCATTCTGTCAACGCTAGTGACATGCAAATGTCCAAACCATAATTAACTATATATTCAAATATTCTACCCAGAATATATTTACATAGTGCGAACACATTAAACATACTTCGGAAAGATTGGTGTCCTATTATACGACGCTCTTTTAATGCAGCGAAAGACGCTCTGTATATAGGACGACACGAATTCTCCATTCAATTTACAGGTAATGATAACATATGTCAAGCTCTGCGTGGACCGTCCAACACCTGAATTTTATATTACACAGCAACAAAGACGGCATCTAGGGTTGTTACTCTAAGGCGATTAAAAATAACTACATTTCTTCACAGGAGGGTGTGTTTACAATTCTCGTATGCTCTTGTCCAATCAGAAGCCGCCATTTGAGAAAGTTCAATATTCGGTCATGTTCGCTCTTGTCCGTAGGCGTATTCTCGGCTGCACTTGCCCAATCAAAAAGGACAGTAGTAGAAAAGGGGCATTTGAATGAACGTTTTGGTGGTCGTGGGTGGTTTTCCATTGAAGCCCTTATCGGGTAGAGCCAGACTGGGGGTGATGCGTGCAAGTGCACTGAGATGTAGTAGAGAAAGGGCACTTTCGGAGGTGCTGACTATGCCCCAGGCAAGGTTATTTGCATAGCAATACATGCAGGGAGAGAAGGGGAATCCCCACGCATCGCCTTAACAACTTAGCGCCAATCTTAACGCCTTAATGTCTATTTTAACGCCTTAACGCCCATCCAAACCCCATGACGTCATGATGCAGACAGATGGGAGAAAGAAAGAGCGTTAAGGCGTTGAGATGGGCCTTAAGGCGTTAAGATAGGCGTTAAGATAGGTATTAAGGCATTACGATAGGCGTTAAGGCATTGCGTGAGGATTCACCCCATGAATGTTTTAATATGACACTACATACGACCAATACGAACCACGTATGGTCCACCTCGACCCCATAATTCCCTGTCTACGCAAGTGTTCCACAGCCCTACTTCCACTACACACCAGTCCAGTCGGATTTCCCCCCACGATTGCTTCAATACGATACCTCACACGACCCATCAGGGCCAAGGACGACCCACCTCGACCCCAAAACGTCCATTCCAGTGCCCTTTTCCCCAAAAATTCCCTGCCTGCGCGCCATAATCTTACTTCCATTCCACACCAGTCCAGTCTGACGCTACCCCACGAGTACTTCACTCACACGACCTCTTTGGACCAAAATTGGTCCACCTAGACCCCAAAACGTCCACCCCAAATCTGCCTGTGCACCACGCATGCGCATTTAGAACGTTTCAGCGAGACCCCTCGCATCGTATTCTACAGCGTGAGACAGAAAAAAAGGTGCCATACTCCATAGGGTAAATGTCCATGAGTGAGTTGTTCATTGGGCTTAACAGTAACTGAAGCGTATCTTTGGCATTATTTAGGGGCAAATAACTCTTGCTCGGCCGTCACGTGACCGGAAGTGACATTTGAACCGAGAGTGACCTTTGATACGGATGTGACATCGTCACCCTCATTCCTCACCCTCACAAATCCAAGGGAATATCACCTCTTCCTACTACTACAGTCGATTGTGCGAGAGTTTGGGGACTAGTTGGATAAATGGACATAATTATGTTTCTGGGGCGTCCATCGTTCCATGTCAATAGAAAGAATTTTGCAAGCAGGTCGTACAATCCGTATCTGGAACTCGCCTGCATATGATCGACTGAGCCAGCCCACTGACTTTTGCCACAAACACAGATACAGTGGACTCAAAATGTTCACCGAGGACTAGGTCCTATACCACAGATCTCTCGGTCAATCCCCCTAAATACTGCATACGGGAAGATTGAGTAGTCCGACTTCTCTGTATTCAAATGGTAAAGATTTGCTGAGAAAGCTGAGAGAACAATCCTTAAGGATTCTTAACATGTTACAAAACATTATTCTAATAGCACCGGCGAGATAGTCCTTAAATTCATCCAGGAATATTCCATAACATGTTAAAGACTCAATAAACATCATCATGGTATGGAATGTTCCCTTCTCTATTACGGAATATTTCTCTGATGCTATATATGGCAGGAATATTCCATAAAGTTTTAAGGACTTATTTGTTTCAGTGAAGTCACGTCACGTACGTTACAGCGACAGTCCTCACTATTTCAGGTGAATCGACCCTCGAATTACTGGGATATTGTATACTGACAAGTGTATTGACCCAGGTACGACAAACATTGGTTTGCAGCCACAGAGATTTTGAATGGACGCTTTGATTTGATCGAACATAATTTCAACAATACCATTTTAAATATTTCCGTTTCATGCAAGATCGGATATATATATATGGTTGGCCATCCCTGCCACAATTTGTCTTTTATAGGATGCCTGTAAATATTTTGTACAATGGTATAAAATGCCAAGCCTGCCATAATTCGTATTTACAGGATGCCTATAATTATTTTGTACCATGGTATAAAATCGCCAAGCCTGCCGCTATTCGTATTTACAGGATGCCTGTAAATAATATATACCATGGTATAAAATCGTCAAGCCTGCTACAATTCGTATTTACAGGATGCCTGTAAATAATATATACCATGGTATGAAATCGCCAAGCCTGCCACAATTCGTATTTACAGGATGCACCCTGGTCGATAACTTATCTATGGTACCGAAATATAACGGTATCCGCATAAGATTTGCTATAATACATCACCAGGGCCTGACTGGTCACCTCAATTCACAATTAGTGTCGATGTTCAAGAAAATTATTAACATAGAAGCCGTATCATCCATGTGGTGCTTTCTCTGTAATTCCTCACAAATATCTTCGTGGATACAACAGATACAAATTGCGTACGCCTATAGCAGTTCTATATAGTGAGGACGTTCCTCCGCATTCACCAGACGTTACATATACATCTTCCTTGCTTGGACTAACCCATAGGCTACGCCATGAAGAGAATATATCACGAACTGCAATCACCAAAAGGAAGAAATAAGATACACATAAACACTGCCACATGCAATTGTATTGGGGATATTTAAAAAAATATATAAATCCCTAGCAAGCAAGTTACATTAGCGACGCTGAAAGTACACGCATTAGTTTTACTGTCAGACTAGGTGAAAGTTTATAGTTTATCTATTCGTTATTCTACCTAACGAATATTACAACAAATACGTTGGAAAGGCAGTATAATCCAATTTTATAGTACCTAGATATACAACTGCATGCATGCTGATGATAAATATTTTATTAATGCAATAGACATATATACGTATTTACATTTGAATAAGATACAATTCATGCAACAGTCATATATACGATATAATCACCCTGCCGCAGGCACCTGCCAAAACAGAGAAGACCGATATGTATCATATGCTCACATAGCTCAAATGAACCTCATTTATGTACTAGCTGTCTCATATCTTGCGAAACAACAAACCGCCCCTTTAAATCGTATCGACAATCACCTTTACAAAGACCGGAGCGTTTGGGGAGTCACAGGACACAGAATGAACCATATTATCGACGGCGTCATTTGGATGGGGAGTAGAAATTCACTCTGACCGAAATCTACAGACGAAAACGGATTACTCGCATGTTGACTGTTCGAACAAGAGTGTATGATATATTATGTACAAACCAAATATTAACTCATGCAACTGTCAACTCCTTGATTTTTTTTGCATTACCAAAGCACAAATCAACATTTTTTATTGTATCTCCATTCAATTGCAAATGTTATGGTATTAAAATGGCAATACTAGCTGATATAAGTGTACAGTTCTCTTGAAATAACAATTCTCCCCGCCACGTCCAGTCTGACAGGGAATCCCCAGTATTCATACAGCCTACACTTAGATTACATGTTACCCAGTCCACAATGATTACACCTTGGCCTTATGGATAGTGATGTATTTGTCACCTCACAATGAGGACAATGGAAATCAATGGAGACAATGGATAGGTAGCCTGGCTGTTACATCTTCATTTTATCAAGCCAATTTCTACGTTCCCACTTCAAGGTGGAAAGTTAGAAACGTAGAAATTGGCTTGATAAAATGAAGATGGGCTGTTATGATTGTTACTGAGAATAGGGTGCATTTCAAAGACAAGCATTTGTGTCTTTATTCAACCTAGAACACCTGTGCTGGCTTAAGCCGAAGAAGAAACAACAAAATATCTGCTTCAGAAGGAAGTGGCTGAGTTTGGCCTTAACTCGGCATTTATGTGTTTTTTCATAATTATCATTTTGCCTAACTATCATTCTGAGATGTTCCCATATTTCGACAGTAATACCGCAGATGGATATAGATTTGCGAGTTCTTGTACGAATTTACCGATTTGACATCATCAATAAATTACGTCACGAACCATTTTGTTCAACAAGGCAATACAATGAAGCACCTTCAACGTTCTCTGAACGTTAAGAGCCAGTATTCAAAGGGAAATAACAAACGAAGCATGACCGAAATATATTTTGGACATTCATGTGAATAAAAACAAATTCTGGTGATTGTCAGTGATACGGATTTAACTGTAAATATTTAGCATGTAACTGAACGATATTGACCTCTTCTTTCTTACAGCAACTTGTAGCTCTAGTATCCTCGTCTCGTTATCCACTTTTTATCTGTGCGTTGAGGTGATGTAAGTGTGCCAACAACACACGTCTCTCACCTACTCTAGTTTCAAGTGAAATGACCCTCATATGACAAGGTTAAGGTGGATCCATGAGTAGTAGGGAGGATTGATTTGGAGGGAATAGCGCCTCACTGCGCATGCGCGGAGTGAATAATTGGGTTGGCATAGGGGGGGTTCGCATGTCGTGAGTCAATGTAAATGAGGAGTATTTATGGAAATGAGGGGTGATTGTATGTGTGCGCATGCGTGAGTGTATGCGCATGCGTGAGTGTATGCGCATGCGTGAGTGTATGTAAATGAGGAGTAGAATATGGAAATGAGGTGATTGATGCGCATGCGTGAGTGTATGCGCATGCGTGAGTGTATGCGCATGCGTGAGTGTATGTAAATGAGGAGTAGAATATGGAAATGAGGTGATTGATGCGTGAGTGTATGCGCATGCGTGAGTCTATGCAAATGAGGTTATTGGGTTCATTGGTGTTGATTATTCAAGATGGCGGCTAGTTTTTCTAGGTTAGGGGTGGTCGGTTTCAAGATGGCGGCTTGTTAGGGTTGTTGGTGTTGATTCAAGATGGCGGTTAGTTTTTCTAGGTTAGGGGTGGTCGGTTTCAAGATGGCGGCTAGTTTTTGTATGTTAGGGGTGGTCGTATTCAAGATGGCGGCTTGTTTGTGTGTGTGATGGGTTTTTCCCCCCTCTTCATTTGCATATGTTCAAGATGGCGGCTTGTTGGAGGGGTGGTCGGTTTCAAGATGGCGGCTAGTTTTTGTATGTTAGGGGTGGTCGTATTCAAGATAGCGGCTTGTTTTTGTATGGGTAGGGTGGTTGTGTTCAAGATGGCGGCCAATTGCACTGGTTTGACCTCCTCATTTGCATAGGGTCAAGGTCGTTTTCAAGATGGCGGCTTGTTTTTGTGTGTTAGGGGTGGTCGGATTCAAGATGGCGGCTTGTTTTAGTATGGTGTGATCATCACGGTTGTGCGCAGGTGTATGACGTCACTTCCGGTCTGCATGAATCGGGCGTGACCTGGGACTATGGGATGCATGTACTGACTTGGTTCTGGGTATTTGTCATCACGGGGAGGTCACGTGATCAGTTCAAGGTCATATCCATTTTTTTATCGATTGTGTGTTAGGGTGGTCGGATTCAAGATGGCGGCTTGTTGGTGTGTGTGTGTGTGTGATGGGTTTTTCCCCAGCCCTCATTTGCATATGTGTTTCAAGATGGCGGTTTGTTGGTGTGTGTTATGGGTTTTTCCCCAGCCTTCATTTGCAACTGTTCAAGATGGTGGCTTGTTTTTGTAGGGTGGGGGTGGTCGGTGTCCGTTTCCCGATCCCCGAGCTTTTCCCCTCTCTCTCTCATTTGCATATGTCGTTTTTCAAATGGCGGCTTGTTTTTCTAGGTTAGGGGTGGTCGTTTTCAAGATGGCGGCTTGTTTTTCTAGGGTCAGGGTGGTCGTGTTCAAGATGGTGGCCTGTTCTCGGTTGAAAATATGCAAATGAGATGAAAATTGGCTATAAAAGGAGTTCATTTTTTAGGGTAAGGGGTGTATTCAATCTGACTTACCTGACCTGCCTCCCTGCCTGCCTGCCTGCCTACCTGCATTTCTGTCTGGCTTGCCTATCCGCTTGTATGAAAAGCATGAGACGTGGAGAAGATTTTCCCTTGGACCCAGCAGCACCTCCGGTTGAAGTCTTGCCTGAAGATGTGGGTGTAATTGGTTCGGCGATCCACAGAACGGTATGTTGCTACTCAGATGGTCTTTCATTTCACCTTCACATTGATACCTCACTCGGCTCCATCGGGCTACTAGGGGCTTCCCTAACTCCAAAAAAGACTATTTTGCAGATCGAAATCAATACCTGGTGTATGAAGATTTTTTTATTTTGAAGGTAGTGGGTCGGGTGCGGTATCAAATTGAAGCTGACGTGAAATGCTTCACAATGATACCTCACTCGTCTCCATTGGACCACTAGGGGCGCCTATAACTCAAAAAGGATATTTTGAAGATGACGCATGCGCAGAATGCTGATAGTTCAACCCGCACCCAGTCTATCAGATGCTCCTTCACGTCACCTTCAATTTGACACCTCACTCGTCCCGATGGGTCCATTAGGTACGCCTCTAACTTCAAAAAGGCTATTTTTCAAGATTTGCTATTTTTTATATCATCTTCGCGCATGCGCATAATTACCCTAATTCAAGCCCACACCCAGTCTATCAGATGCTGCTTCACGTCACCTTCAATTTAATACCTCACTCGACCCGATTGCGCCATTAGGGACGCCTCTAATTCCAAAAAGGTTATTGGGGGTAGGTAATGGGTAGTGGGTATGGGGTTTTCTTATTTTTGCCGCTAGGGGCGCCCTAGTGGTCCAATCGGATCGAGTGATGTACCATTGTGAAGCATTTCACGTCAGCTTCACTATGATACCTCACTCGGCCCTCTACCTCAAAATAAAATTTAAAACAACTTTTCCATCCATCCAAAAGATGGGTTTTTTACCACTACTACTACATATTGTGTTTGTTTACGTTTTGAAAAAAATTTTTTTTTTTTTTTTTTGTGAAAAAAATTTTTTTGGGGAAAAAGATGCTGGGAGCTTGTGTTAAGTTTGCAGTGCTTTATGAAAGAAGTTTCTCTTTCGGAAAGATGGGTTGGCCCTGAAAAGGGCCTTTGGATAGTGTCACACGAGAGGTACGGTATATTTGCTTCACAGCACCTCTCCGGCGTCAATGCATCGGTAATTCACTATGTCGTAGTTTCTTTTGTCTGGCAATCTCTTCTTCCAGTACCGTCATTGTCGTCTCCATATACAACTTCGCTTCCATCATGTCGATAATTTGTTCGTTGAGGTATGATATCTCATCTTCCAGTACCGTGATTGTCGTCTCCATTTCCAACATCGCTCCCCTCATGTCGATAATTTGTTCGTTGAGGCGTGATATCTCAGCCGAAGTGATTATACTTTCAGTGTTTGCAGTGGAGGTGGTTATTGTTGCAGGTCTAGTAGTTAACCATCCGCTGTCTTGTTCTCCATCACGGGTGTCGGCCTCGTTATTTTCTTGTATGTCCTCCATTCTGTTGTTGTCTTGTTCTTTTCGGGTAATTATCTCGCTATGTTCTTCTGTACCCCTATTCCTTGCATCTCTAGGATGATGGGTGAGCAAGGCTCGTGGTAAACTCATGATGCGTAGAAAAAAACTCATGATGTGTAGTTGTCAATAAATCTGAACATACTACACGTTATTTTTATAGTCGGCTGTGTGTGTGTGTGGTCGTATTCAAGATGGCGTCTTGTTTTTGTATGGTAGAGGTGGTCGTGTTCAAGATGGTGACCAATGCCACTTTCGCGATCCCCCTAGCATGTCACTCTCCCGATCCCCTATCCCTCATTTGCATATGGCGGTTTCAAGATGTTGGCTTGTTTTTGTAGGGTGGGGGTGGTCGGTTTCAAAATATGCAAATGAGGTCTTTGGGTTTTTTGCCAAAAATGTTGTCGGTTTCCCGATCCCCTAGCATGCCACTTTCGCGATCCCCTATCCCTCATTTGAACGGTGTCAGTCAAGTGTAAGATAGACTGGTCCACTGTGCTGTGTGACCATGGCCCAAGCATTAAAAATACCTATTATTTTTCGATAAAACCCTAATAATTTTTCAGGGAACTATGATAAGACTGTAACCCAGTCTACACGTAATTTTTTAGCCAGGAAAATCAATTATTTTCCCATCTACCTGGGTTTTTCTCACTTCCGTACACGAATTTTATGGGTTTAAATCCCCAAAAAATTAATAAATATCTGCTTAGTTCTAACGTTATATTGTTCAATCTTTTATACTATACACTCAATTGCCTCAGTTGAATTTGCCATAAAAATATATGGGACACATATGTTTGGACACTGACGACAACAAAATTGGGCTGTAATACAGAACGCCGAAGTGATTTGTATTCGCGATGAACAATAAACTGGATGAAATACTTAGCTGACATTCTGACGTTCCTGTTTATGTGGCATATAAAGCTTTGGATGATAATTTATTTCTTATCTTCATCCGCAAATACACAATTTGCCTCGCACAACTTGTTCCAGTAGCGGAACTCGCCCATACAAACTCGCGCAGACAAATTCGCCTGAAACAGGCTTTGCCTGCAGGTGTTGCACGCGAGTCCTTGACTGCGTTGGTATATGGGCACGCGCGTTCTTCACAGCATTGGTATACGAGAATTCTGAATTGGTATACCAACGGTGGATAACGAATACGGTCTAATGCACTATGGTAATTAACCAATCAAAACCCTACAATTTACTCTGAAATGTGATAAATAAAGATATTCGTTCTCACAAGAACGGTTGATAGTGGACAGGCATTGTTTTTTTTATGTAGTTTGCTAATAAAAATTAAAAGGAAATGTAGGCCATCTGTGCTTTCATGTGCTAAGTTAAAATGTATAGCATTGTAATGTAACTGAGTAAACCCATCAGATGTGTGTACTTTATATTCTGGCTTGACAAACGATGTTATGGTCAGCCCATTCTACTCTAGGACTCTAATTAATATGTAAATTTGTTAAATGCCGCTTGCCGGTGTTTGCTTCGCAGGCGTCATCAAAACCTTTTTTTTTTTTTGTGATTTTTTCCTTTGTATATCAGATTTCCTGCAAATCATTTATTGTGTCAATTGCTAAGGTGTGTATTTAACACCACACCGCTCTGACTATTCACTTGCATACAACTACCTAAACAAAGTACAAACAATTAACCTATGTTTTTGTTTTCTAACCGGGAGCCCTCCGTTCAAATGCCACGGAGGTTTCGAGTTATTGTAATGTTCTTATTGTATCTGTATATAGGTGTTTTTCTTCTGCGTCTTTGTTTTGTATATATGTCTATCTTTGAGAAATGGGTGTATTTTATTACCTTATCTTGCATTTTGAAACTGGATTTATTCATTAATTTAAACCTAAAAATCCCCAATGGATGACTGTGAATGTAATGAAGATTTTCCATTCCCTGGCCCAACATGGCTCCCACCGTTCTCCAATGAAAACATTCTCCCGGTAGAATTTGAATTAAACTCCGTCACTCATTCCGAAATAGACCTTTCATTTCTAAGCAACAAATGTTTCAATCCAATCGAATTAAATGATTTAGATCATTGTAAAACGCATACAGATGACAATGAATATGAAATTTCTCACTGGCAGAATATTAACTCCCATCAGTCCAACTATTTTACGGAAACATCTTTTGCAGAAGAGCCAGAAGTAAACAACGCAAATAACAGTGGGTCTTTATCGTGTTTACACCTAAATGCTAGGAGTCTAAGAAAATTTTTCTGAAATTACTGGATTCATTCAGAATCTGAATCACCAATTTTCTATCCTGGGATTTTCTGAAAGCTGGCTGGATCCTGTGTTTGAACGTCTATTCGATATACCTGGATATAAACCTTTCCCTTCCTCACGAACTAAAAGAAAGGGTGGCGGTCTCATTCTATATGTTAAGGATACCATTCAATCTTGCAAAGTTCGCGACGACCTGTCATCCTGTGATGACAATGGCGAATTTGAATCACTGTTTCTCGAAATTGATTTTGATAATACCAAATACATTATTGGTATATTTTATCGACCGCCTGGCAAGAGCTTGAACATTTTCAACCATCATTTAGCTGACATCATGAAAACATCTGACATTGAAAAGCAGTATACACACGTACCTCAATGAAATGCCCGCTCCAAACCTAGACCAAAGACACGTACTTGGTCTGTAGGCTGATTTCATTGGCTCTCTATTTTTTACTATAGTGCTCTTGCATTCTAACCTTGATGGGTTACATTTTGGCCCCATCCTACACCACTGATTTCAGTTTGACTGAATCTCCACATTGGGCATTGATGCATTATGAATAAAACACACAAGACAGGTTTTTTTGGTGAGATCTCATTTTTTTTATTCAGTGAACAACAACAACGTGAGAACAACCACGTGAAAACTCAAGCCCAGAACAAGGGGCTTGTCATTAACGGAAGCCCAGAACAAGGGGCTTGTACATTGAAGCCCAGAACAAGGGGCTTGTCATTAACTGTATGTACATTGAAATAATTCAAGCCCAGAACGGGGCTTGTACATTGAAATGATGGGCGGCCCAGTCATAGACGAGTACATCGCGGTCCTCGGCCTGGGAGTACTCGTCAAATATCTGTACGATGGTAGATAAGGGTCTTCCCCAGCATCGATGGTACAGGTAAAACAAGCAATATTGTCCGCACACGCCACTGGTCAGGCTTTGCAACGTTTGACTATTCCAACACCACGTCTCTGTGCCTTGATCCATGAAGTCTGTTAAATCGGGATGGAGGGGTGGCAGACCGTACGGGTCAAAGTATTCCCCCTGCTCTTCTGTCAAGTACACGGCCACCCAGTGTTCACCGGGTCGATCCATCGGGTCCGTGTTGAGAACGTCAGCAGCCGGATACATACGGTCTAATGGAAACACATCTCGGGCGAACACCCCTTGAAAGACCCTACGTGTCTCTGGGTCATTCTCCAGCACGGTGGTTATCTGGTCTGTATCCATTTTAGGTGGAGAAGTCACACAGGACGTTGCGCGCCTTGTCCGCTTGAATGATGTTGTCAAACTCGGCGTAGCAGATCACATTGACGGTGGTCGCCAGGGCTCGTGCAAAGTGGATTTCCAACCGTAAATTGCCTTGCTTGGTCAGGGCCAGCTGATGGTCGTTCTCTAAGGTGGGGTCAGATCGAAACAGAACAACGTGTATCCGTTCGCGTAGTCCTCCCGACTGATCATATTCCCTTCGTCTTGGTTGATTTGACCGGTGGCTGTAAACAGGCTCTGATAGGCTCGAATGAAATTCCTCCGCCCAAAGTTCGGGGTTAAGGCCGTGGCTGGCACCTGTTGTCCATCCACATGCAGGGCCACAAAATTGATGCCGAAATGTTTAAAGTCAAATGGATTCTCTGGGTAGGCTCCGCTGAAACTGGTATTTTCCACACAGGCCAGGATCAATCGCTTGGGTAGTTCCCCCAGGAACAGGTTTTCTTTGTTGGCGCTCATATTTCCAGCAGGCACAGAGAACACTTTGGTTTGTACACGTCGGATAGAGTACTGGGCTGGTTTTGTTTCCAAGGCTTTCATGTGTCCCAATTGAACGGCTGGATTCGGTTTCACTTTTCGGACATACAGGACTGCGTCTTGGAGGACAATCTTATAGTCCGCTACATGCCCCTCTACGTTAGTGGCCATCAAGGCGAAGGTGGGAGGCGCCCGTATCAGTCGGATTTTGATGGGGTCTTGTTCAAGAGGTACCGGTCTTGCATGAACATGTCTGCATGCAGTCGACCCATCATATCCACCGAGGCACTGTTCGCAGTGAAAGCCTTCCGTTTGTTATATCCCCCATTGTCCGCCGTGTCCATGTGCTCGGCTGTGTCCCTGTAGAATAAAGCGGTTGTCAGCTGAGATTTTTAGCCTCTCGGCCATACGACAACAGTGTCTCGATGTAGGCTCGATAGGGGTACGTGTTGGTGGAGTCACTGATGAGTTTGTCGCTGAGAAAAATATCCACCTGCTGAAACATCGAGTGCAGCCAGAGATTCGTCGGACCCACCGTTGCTTGGTCAACGATTCTGGTGCCAGCTCCATTGACCACCTTGGCTTTCACATACAAGTAGGTATGGGCTAAATCCACATAGGCCGTATCCGCATTACTGATGGTGAACTCGATGGGCCCGGTTTCGTTGATGCTGGAGAGCGGGAGATGCTCCACCATAATCCTTGTTCGACACTGGTTTGTGTGGGCGGCACGGTCCACAAATCAAATTCACTGTTGGTGGAGGGGCAGGACTCGGCGTGGATTAAGGCCATGTTTTAAGAAAAGATATCCTTTGTCTTCTTGGATGTGCGTCGTCGCTGGGTCGGTCGTCGACTGGTGCGTGATCTCGGTGGGGCAGCTCTTTTATTCCCTACGGTGCGTTGTGCTTTGGCCACCAAGACGCCTCCCGCTTCTTTTGCCCGTCGTTTCAAGGCTTCTTTGGGTGCCGTACCCCCCAAGACATCACCGGCCACTTGCAGTCCACTGCGTACCGCTTGGTTGCCGATTGCTTTCACCCCACGCGTCACCAAGGGCAGGAACGTTTTCACAATGCTGCCGAGTATGTTCCCCAGTCCATGTCCTCGTTGCATGCGTGCACCGCTAAAGACCGGAAAGCCACCCCCGGCCTGTTGGGTATAATAGTCGGCATAGCTGCGTGCATCGCACTCGTAAGGTACTTTCATTATGCAAAGTGGGGAGCACGTGCTTGTCGAAAATGAAGTGTCAGCACCACTTTTCCTCGTTCGAATGCCACCGCTCGTCCCGTGTCATCTCTTATATCCACCGTGATCGCGTTGATATCGGTATGTCGTACGGGCAGGTACATGATATGGTTGAAACTGTGGGTGACTTGATCGCCATACGTCTTTTTAATGGGGACCACCCGTAACAGAGGTGTGTTGATATCGCCCACGATGTGGTTGTCCACCACGTCCGAGTAGACGTAGAGTCCGTACATACCCGACTTCATATCAATCGGCATCTCGCCATGGTGTTGGGTGGGACCAGCGAACGTCTGTAGATCGAAACCCAGCATTTGCTGTAGTGTAGGACTGAGTTTCACATTCACGGTCTCGGTGAGGGTAAGCTGTGCCTTGTCGTTGTGTACGTTGACATCGAAGAACACGTTTCTCTTGAAGCGCAAGGCTATCAGGCGTGCTGCACTATCCGTCACCCCCGTAGCGCCTTATCATGCATCAGTCTTGACAGCCCACCCATGAACTCTTTGGGGGTATCGTATTGGCCTTCGGACAGGGTGAGTCGGGTGTTTTTGCCTTCGTAGGTCACCTCGTACCACACTTCATTGGCTCGCACGTTGTACCACGAGTAAGGGTATTTGACATCCACGAGGGCACATTCCCAGCGTCCAGGTAAATGTAACGGTTGCGGTAACTGGGTGACGTACTTGGCCACGGTGTTGTCAGGAAACACATCCAGCGAACTGTTACTGGGTAGGGTCAGGTAAAACATGGCGACTGAGCTGTCCTGCTGCTGCTGTTGGTTTTAATGGGTCTTCCACGCCTTGGGCGGTTGTGTGCGGCGTCGTGTTCGTCGCGGTGACTTGCTACGTGTCACGGCTCTGGAGATGTGGGGTGTCTTGATCAAGGGTGTTTTTTTATAGGCGCGAAAAGAAAGTGCCCGTTGTGGTGGTGTTTTGGGGGGTGACTCCGGTTCCCATTCGACTTCCCAAGAAGGTTGTGGTGAGAGTCGTGGTGCACGACTCGGCGATTGCTGGGTTTGCTGCATAAAGGCCCAGCGGTGGGGGTTCCCCACCAATTCCTGTGGTACATGCATGTCTTTCAAGCCTTGAGCGAAGACCTCCCATCCTCGAGGATCGGTGTGCGATCTGCGCTGACGCATCAGATCATTCACTAAATCCGTCATGTGGGTGCCGGGGACCACCTGATTCTGTACCAGGAGTTCGCCTTTATCATTCCAAGTCATGTTAGGATTCTGTTTCATCCGTTGTAATACCAGGCCAGCTTGTTTCTTGAACGAGGCAGGTACACTCTTCAGCACTTCGTCTTCCACCCACTGTGGGGTTGTGGGGGCTACCTCACCCGGCTGTTGGAGCGGTGCTGAGGTCAGCGGTCTGTCACGTGGTGGTGGTGGTGGTGGTGGTGGTGGTGCTGTTGCTGGGGTAGACAGGGTTTTGTATTTGTCCATGAACGTCATGTACCGTTGAAGCGTCTCATTGTACCGTTGTACTTTCTCACTGTCGCTTAACCCCGGTCTCTGTAAGATCTGTTGCACCTCTCCATCGAGGCTGTTTATGGTCTTCACCGTAGGTGGGACAGGGTAGGGTGATTGGAGGTTTTGCAGGAACCGTGGTTCGACGAGGACCATTTTTTTCGTGTGGTTCATTGTCGGCCGAAGAGTCCACCCAATACTGGACCCAACACGGAAGCGGCCAACGGTGCTATGATGGCCCCGAGAAAGCCGCCTTTCTGTAACACCTTTTTCTTTTGTGTTTGAGGGACCCGCTTGTGGACTAGGGTTCGGAGACCTGTCTTATGCTTGGCCAACTTGGTCTTTTGAGCCGGAGTCAGTGGTACGTTGCCTTTTAACAGATTGTACCCGATCTCGCACAGACAGCGTACAAGGTCAGGGTCCGCACCGCGTACAATGGTTCGGACTAACTCGGGTGGGGCTGTCTTCAATACACGGAGCGTGGGAGCGTGCTTCCGTACTCGCGCAGACATCCTGTACAACTAATGCTAGAACCCACAACTCTGCCCTTTTTATCCACCTCACAGACAAAGCCAACCCTGCTGTGGTATTCATTCTTTTTATTATTCCCCATCATCAAACACACAGACCCCAGCTGGGGGCGCCACTGTGGATGTGTTTACATTATTTTTGCATGTACACGTGGTGGGTCTCTCCGGGAAAGATGCCGGTCCGTAGTCGAAGGTGGTCGGGGGTGGCTTGCTTGAGATCGAAGAGCATATACCCGTGCTGAGGGGTTGTGGCATCTTTGAAGGCTTCCAACGCAAACGGTGTGCGGCCGGGATGCATCTGTCTCGCCAGGTGCAGCAGTTGAGTGGTATCTCTCGGGTTTTTGAAGACCACCAGGTAGTGGGCATTTAAGCTGATGTTCCGATGTTCTTTGTCTTTACTGAACAGATTCTGCACAATGTAGATGATGCTGAGCCGTCGATGATGGCTGCCTTTGGTAAAGAGTTGGGTGACCCGTGCATCCGTCTCCGCCATGAGATCATCCACAACCACCAATGTGTCGGGTTCCAAATCGGCCAGGTTGGGTAGGCCTTCCACGAACGTGATGTGGGGCATTGCTGCATACGCTCCCTGCCATTCTCCGTAACACCACACGACTCTGGCAATGGGTGGAGTGATCATGCTGTCGGCGTGTTCGAGGAGCTTCCTGACGAAGTGCGTTTTGGCGGAGCCCGTCGGTCCTGCGATGACGCAGGTGAAGGGATGCTGCCACCGAGGGTCCATGGTTTGAGGTGTATCCGTTGTCGTGGTAACACGCTCTTGTAAATTTCGTACGAGTGAACTGGAGTGGTGGTGGGTACAACGTCGGTCGTCGTTGTCTGTTCACGTTCAGAGATGGTGCTGGGGGTAGGTACAACGTGGGTGGTCGGTTCACTGTGAGGGATGAAATCCGGTGGATCTTGAGACGTAGTAGGTGTACTTGGTGTAGGTGTAGAGCTCGACGTGGCTTGTACGCGGGGTGTGGTGGTGGTGGTGGTGGTGACTGTGCTCGATACGACTGGTGCTCTCTGTAGACCCGTTTCGCTGGTGCCTGGTGTTCTCAGTTGGTTAAGTAACGTGCTGACATAGGCTACGTCGTAAAACACACCTCCGTACAACACACTCAGCAGGGTTAGCAATAGCACCCCAAAGACCACTTGCGCTTTGCGCGTTTTGCGAGACGCTGTCTTCAGAGGCAGCTGTTGTTGGTCCATAGCACTGTGGTCGGATGTGGAATGAAGGAGGACGGTAGTGGTGTCTGGTTTTATAGTCGTTTCACCTGGTTGGCCGCGACCCAGGAATTGAAGGAACTGGGCCAGCCTTGCCATTTCACGAAATGAAACAGTTTGCCACGTCGACGTTCCGTTTTCAAAATCTGCTCCACCGTGTAGTAGTCTTGCTGTGTTTTACAACAGGCTGTAATTCCGTGTCGTAAAACGTCCCCAGCAACGTTTCCCCTTGGAGATCTTCCAGTTCATAGACTCGCCGCTGTCGGGGTAGGCGCCGTTTAATCAGGAAGTGCTCATCGCTCCAGTTGGGCAAGTAACTTTTCTCGAACTTGCCCCTGACTTTACTGATCCGTACAGGGTCCCCGACCTTGTACACCGCCTTCGTCGTTCGCTGCGATGGCCTGGGGTACAAGACACGCCGGACTTGGGCTTCATTGCGTTGGGTCACGGTAATGGGGGCTCTCTCTATACTTCGATGATAGGTTCGATTGTAACCCCTCACCAGTTTCGGGAGAACATCGATGTACCGCCTTGTATTCTTATAGGTGAAATATTTATACATGCGGCCTTTGAATGTCCTGTTGAACCCCTCCACCACGGAAGCCTTGGTCTCGTTGTACGTATGGAAGAAAAACACCTTCTGTTTCTTGAGAAAGGCTTGGAACGGTCTGTTGAGGAATTCCGTGCCTTCGTCGGTTTGTAAATACAAAGGTTTGCGCCCGGTCTTGAAGATGTCTTTGAACGCCGCTATGAGATTTGCCCCCGTTTTCGTCCGGATGGGTACCACCCACGCATACTTGGATAGGATATTGATGCACGTCAAGATATACCGATTCTCATCGTTGTGTTTGGCAAAGGCGCTCATATCGACCAAATCCGCTTGCCACTGGGCATCTATTCCTCCCACGATGACCCGGTTCCGCAGAAAATGGCGACGGACAGATCGATGTAAGGTATAGGTGTCTTGTCTTCTTAACCAATCTCGGACTTGGGCACGTTGTATCCCCTGGGGTTTGGCCGTTCGATAGAGAGCCGACAATGCACTATAGGCCGCCGGACTGTCGGGACTGTAGTATAAGTTATCCAACACCTTCTCCCAGCGCTTCATGGTGACACAATGATGATGGACCCTGGCTCTATCGTTTATTTATAACGGGTATATCTTGGGCGGAGTTTCTTTCTGATTTTCTTCGTGGACTTCCACAGTGGCCATGGTCAATGACCAGTCCAACTCGTCTGATGACCGCTTGATAAGCACTTCATCCACATCCACCACGGCATCTTCCAATGCAGACCATAGGTCAGGGTGAAGGGTAAAATGCACTGTACCTCCATCTAGCCGATCCAATTGAGCAAAGAAAGGGCCGCGTCGGATGTACACATCGTGACACAAGTGGATGAGGTCGCCGTCCAGTTCACCAGACAACACCCGTTTGAATTTGGTCCAGCGCTCCCGGGACAGACGAATGTGAGCCGGGCACGGTTGTGTAGGGTCCGTGTCTCCCACCACCTCCTCCATGATATCGACCTTATCCGCATACACGTGCAGGAAAACCTCGGGGTCAAGCTGAAATACGCCAGTACTATATGCTCCGTCATGGTCAGTACGTGAATGGTACCAGATTTCACTGTCTCTCGTATTTATAGGGAGAACCCCGTGAGATCAAAGGATCAGGTGGTCATGTCATTGGGCTGACTGAGTCTAGCGGGGTAATCAATGGCATCGTCGTCGGGTTCATGTAGTTGTTTATGGGGTTCAGCCATTGGCCCCGCGGCTTCATCACGGATTTTTCTTCTTCTTCATCGTTCTGGCCCGTCATGTGTGTGTGGGTGGCTTCATCAGGTGACACTGTCATTCCAGCCTCTGCGCATTCTATACATATAGTATTTTCTCCATCCGCTTTTTTTTCATTAGGTTCATCTAGTGCGTGTTCGATAGCATGAGCCCATGCCAATTGGTGGGGTGGTCGATCGTCGGGTATAAATAACCGGTCCACCAGAGGGCCTATTTTCTCCAAGGCTGACCACAGAGAGGGAGTTAGGAGGAAACTTCGAGCCGGCTCTTGGTAGCGTCCCACCCGTGGGTAGAGCGCAGTATGGTATACGTAGTTGGCCTTGTCCAGGTGAATCAGGTGTCCGTCTAACTCTCCGCTCAACACCCGTTTAAACTTAGTCCAGCCATCACGCTGTAGTGTCACCGTATTCGATAAAGTCTCAGGGGACGCCCTCCAATCCCCGCCACTATCTTCCACCAGAGTCACATAATCTTCATAAACGTATAATCCCACCTGGTAAGGTGTAAGGGGGATGATGGCTCGTAGGACGGATGACATGCTTGGTCCAAATGTCGAACGGTGAATGACACACACTCTGTCTGACCCTGGTATTTATAGTGTCAATACCACAGCGCCAGGGTGAATAGGGCACAGACTAGTATGAGGTATGAGGCCAACCAGCCGGTGCTGGTTGCGGCGTGAGCGCTCGTGGTCCATAGCCCGAGCATCAAGGATGGCTGTCATAGTCCAGTAGTGGTGAGTGATGGCACGCCTCTCCATCGAGTGCACTCTGTGGAGGACCGCTTCTGTGAACTCGTTCAGGATCTGGCGTTGTCCCTCGTTGTCGTCGCCATCTGCAAACATGGACCGGACCACTGCTCGGTAACCCGTGAATGAATTCACCACGGTGGCATACTGTAAAATGCGAGTCGCATGGGGCTGGGTCTCCGCCATGGCTCTGTAGAAATGAAGGTGTGGGATCCAGGGGGACGTGTTTTATAGACCAGATGTAGCTCTACGGGTATAGTCCGTGATACGTACTATTCTGATGGGTTAGTCCAAAAAAAAGGGAGCAACAACAACAACACAGATTACAGATCAATCCTTTTATTATGCGTGAACAACATAGAAATGCATGTACTGACCTGTCTGTGGGAGGTTTCCCACAATGGCGTTCACCTTCGCGTCTTTTCGTGTACGTCCGTGTCTTTTCGTTAAAGTCCGTGTATCTTCGGTAAAGTCCGTAGGCATTGGGCAAGGAAGCTTTTTTCCGAGACCGAATCACCGCCAGACATGACTGCATCACCGCGGATGAATACATTCTTGCACTCACTCACACCACAGGTCGAGTGAGGTATCAAATTGAAGCATAGGTGAAGGAGCATTTAATGGACTGGGTGTGGAGTTGACATACCGATAAAAAATGGATATGACCTTGAACTGATCACGTGACCTCCCCGTGAGGGAAAAACCCCAGAACCAAGTCAGTACATGCATCCCATAGTCCCAGGTCACGCCCGATTCACGCAGACCGGAAGTGACGTCATACACCTGCGCACAACCGTGATGGAAAAAACCCAGAACCAAGTCAGGACATGCATTCCACACAGGCAGAATGCAGGCAGGCAGGAGGACTGGTTGGCGGGCTGGCTGGCTGATCAAGTCAGGTCAGGTAAGTCAGATTGAATACACCCCTTTCCCTAAAAATCAACTCCTTTTATACATTTTACTACTCGCGGCCATCTTGTACCCACCTCCCACATCTTGGCGGCCATCTTGTACCCACCTCCCACATGGCGGCCATCTTGTACCCACCTCCCACATCTTGGCGGCCATCTTGTACCCACCTCCCACATCTTGGCGGCCATCTTGTACCCACCTCCCACATCTTGGCGGCCATCTTGTACCCACCTCCCACATCTTGGCGGCCATCTTGTACCCACCTCCCACATCTTGGCGGCCATCTTGTACCCACCTCCCACATCTTGGCGGCCATCTTGTACCCACCTCCCACATCTTGGCGGCCATCTTGTACCCACCTCCCACATCTTGGCGGCCATCTTGTACCCACCTCCCACATCTTGGCGGCCATCTTGTACCCACCTCCCACATC
>JAVTVY010016164.1:0-68609 GCA_036873755.1 Hanleya hanleyi | reverse complement strand
ATGCTCAACATGGACAGGTTCCGATGTCCATTTCGAATTTTTATTGCACAAGGACATAGTTGTGACGGCCTTGATTGATGATTTGTTGCTTGGGCTTGATCTTCTGTCGAATTTTGTCTGTGTAGTCGGAAATGAACGTTTTCACAGCTTATATCGGCAGGGGGTCGTGACCTGTAAGGGTGTTTCATTTTATCATACTGCACAGCAGCGAACCCCGTTTGGAATTATGTGGAATTTATTGTAAAGTTGGGGTTTGCTCTTATTTCGTAATATATGATGTTTTGGGGGATGTGGAGAGGGCGAGTGTGCCGTTAGCATGGCGTAAGGTATTGATTAAGCTTGTCTGGGCAGTAGTTTCGGGTCTGCCCCAATGGCAGTGTTGAGTGCTTACGTGCGTTGTATGGTAATAGTGACCATATAGCCTGTCAACAGGGCTGGCCTGTATATTATATTTTGGGAGTAACTGGGGTTGCCAGTTTGTTACCAAGGCTGAGTGACTGAGTTATTAAGCGAAATTGGGTAGTTTAAAGGAGGAATGCATCTTTGTATGCTCTTTTTGAGACAACTTTGAGTTCACTTCATAGTCTATGACTGTGGGAATTTAGTAAGTGTGATTAGTGCTGGATAGGGTGTTGTCGGACATAGGGTAGGATTGCAGAAGGGCTTAAGTAAGATCTATTCTTAAAAGAAAATGGAGATGATGTTGTAGGGATGGGCTTCAGTTTAATAGTCCGATAATATGGGAAGGCCCCGATCCTAGAGATCAAACAATCGTCCAATCAGGAAGCCCCAAAGTCGTGTGTCCTCAGCTGAACTAGGCAGAGAGAAGCATACTGCAGATAGACTTCGGACAGCGAAGTCAACGGGTACTATACAGCTTAAGTCTACATAACCCAGGTGTGCCTGCGTGACATAATGCCCCATGTGTGATACGTAGGGACATTGTAACATTCTACAATTGACCAGGAGTGCATTCCTTGCCTTCACTGCTGCAAAAGTTTCATAATCATTCATGAATATCCTATTTTTAGGGTTCATCAATGAAGAGCCAAGAAAGGCATCAAACTTCTGAAATCTGAAAGTGCAACTATTCTACACGTACATACATGTCTAACCTCTAAACATGCCGTAAACTATGATATGTACTTAAAGCGTGTTCTATATTAAATCGGTTAGTAACTAGGCTTACCAGTAAGCTATCACCAGGTCCTGACATCAAAAGGTCCAGATATACACGTTATATCACACATGCATTGTTTTCCTATGTAAAGCTCCCCAATACATTTAAATAGTTCGAAGTAAAAAGATAATAAATCCAAGTTCCATCGGGCCGATTGTTCTGGAATTCGAGCTGCCGAGAGCTATTCACAGAGTCTATCTTCAGTGAAAATATGGAGTACATTCAATTAAGGGATTTAGTTTGTTGCTATAACTAGAAAAATGACGAACATACTTACACACGGTAAGACAGCAATTCTCTATCCCCGACTGCGGTGATCTATATCCGTTATGTGAATGACATATTCTCACAGTAGATGGGAGAAAATATAATAGATTTAGGGTGGTGAATTTCTTTGATATATACCGATGCATCTCGTTAAAACTCTTCGCCATCCCATCTCTGTCAAACTCCAACAGATGGCAGCACATAACAATCCAATCCTGGGTTATCTCCCTTTATCCATAGTGCGGACACCCAAACATTATTGAATGATATAAATATCAAAGAGAAGGTGATAAGCTGGTTACTATGACAATCGTATTTATGAGAGTAATAGGATAGTTTCTAAAAGCAATCTTACATACTTGTTACAAACTATCGATATCAGAAGTTTCCAAGAGAGGAGACAACGTGTCATTCATTGTTCTTGTTCAGCATGTAAAAACTAAGCCGGTTCAACCATTCGACCGACATATTTATCTGGTTATTTATTTCATAGCTCATATAGTTTTCTGGCAACAAGCAAATTCCCGTACAGGTAATACAGTTTGTTTTAATTTAAATCCTCATTTCGCTGGAACCTTTTGGAGCCTTTCGTGCGGCAATTGACCTTACACACCTCCGAAATCAACCTCGACAGCGAACCCGCGGTATCCATGTCGCTTCTTTGAAAATGGAGTTTCCTCAAACATCATCCCTCCAGGAAACTCTTTCCGCCAGCCGTTGACACAGTTTCAAAATTTCAATAGTCAGAATCTCAATAAAGTTTAGTTGCATTGATCTGAATGGAATCAAATATAATCCACATACGATGTTTCCCTATATATGTATAAATGCAATGCGACCATTTTAATCCAAACAACAACAATAACAGCAACGACGGTGTTAAATAATTACAATGATTAGTAAATCAATTGCGGTGATATTTTTGACAATGATACAACGGATATCAACAATGTAAGTATTAAGCAGATATAGGATGATGTATTATGCTCCAATTACGCTACCGGTAATTAATTACCAATATCGTTACTGCCATATGCGTTTTCCAGGGGGGAAACAACTCCTAGGGTTCCTTCTGTAGTCAACGTATCGCGAAATAGTTCCTTAGTTGGGTAACTCGTGTTTACATAAAGTTATCACCTAATAGATTTCATATACTTCAGTTAATTTAGTGCTGCGCAGAGTTATTCTGTAGACTGACATCCAAAGAGAACAAGATCTATCGTCGGTGGGCTTAGAGAAAAATGGCTTTATTTTGGGAAGATTTTATTGCACAATACATACACACCGTCGAGGTTGCAAAAGGGATGTCCACTTGCTTTTTTAGTCCAATATATCCTCTGCTTTCCAAAATGAACATCAATTTACAACAGTATGTGTAAGTCCAGTCTCGCATATAAATGTTTTTTCCCGGAAGTGGTGTTAACGGTTGCGCAACCGGTATACCGGAACCAGTTAGTTGATCACTGTCTGTAGTTCATTCACAACGAAAGAAGTATATTTTACACACGGCAAATAAATAAAGATTTCAATAAATTAATTTCAACGTATCATGATATATAAAAACAACAGAAAGGTAAACTTTTTATCAAGTTTATGAAAAATGTTCTTCTGTCTACAGCGGGGTAAGGTCTTACAAAATCACAAAAGGTTGTGAGGGCTTTTTTCGCGAAAATTTGACCAGACTTCGCCCAAAAGTTAACGTGATATTATTTATGAGGATAAAACACGCGAGCAACCTATTCAGTTCTGTTGAGGCAAAATGGCGGAAGTTCCATTTCACCATGTTCACAGTTGACAGGAAGCGCTACTTGTGCAGGTCACGCGATGAAGAATTACCCAACATTCTTGCCGTCCGAGACGGGAGCGACGGTGTGCGTCACAGCATTATTCCTGAGGCTGAAGTAAGCCTATGTGGTACAAAACTGGAAAAACATTTTGAAGATATCTTGTAAGACCTTAACACTTTTCTTTTCTAAAACTCTTGATATACGGGCGTTATAAACAGAAGACGGTTGGTGGGAATCTGTATAGCGTCAGTGAGGTTGAGATGATGTGCGTGGACCATTTTGATGGTTTACTTTTCTGGGAATGGTCCCGCCATCACCCTCTTGATCATATCTGTGGAATAAATAGAAATCACCCGTAAAGACAGGAAATTTCAGTAAAAATTGTCATTTCCTCTTGAGTTGTAGCACCATCTCCTGAAACAATCTCAGTGAAGAGTACTGTTTTCGTGGTAGCGGGAGTTCCGACAGTCGTTGCCACGGTTAATCACACAATACTATTCAGACAACGGATCGTTCAGTACAAATACAGTTCGAGCAATTTAGTGATTTACATTATTAGTATACAATTAGTTACAACAGTAACGACGATGTTAGGTAATTAATTAACATTGAATAATTAACATCAGCGTGATTAGTAATCAATTATAGTAATTATTCTGTACATCAAAACACAAAATTATAAGGTTAATTGCGTCGCCCCGTCTCCCCAGGTGGCCCCTTATATCCAGAACTCTGCTCCAGTGGAATGTCCACACACTGAGGCACGAGGACGGGGTTTTGCTTTACACAGCGACATAGGATCAGCGAGACTTACCTTCATATTTTACATTTCCGTCCAAATCTTCCCTCAAGTCGATGCACTTGAGAATATCATCAACCTCCTCATCTGTAAGTTTCTCACCTGTATGTTAGAAATTATTTCCTCTTTTCAAAGACACATGGGATTAAGTAATCTTAAATTCGTGTTTTACATTACCGGTATCACACCCGCCAAGTCGCTTAAATAGGTAACAGTAGTGTTGGTATAATTTTCATTCAAATCTCGCCACACGTAATCCCAATAATTAAACACATATTACACATAAAAACATTACATGTGCCAGTCTTCTCAGACTTACGAGAGATGATACATTTACGTCGTTTTTAGATATCGCAGCAGCTCTTGGCAGAGTATTTAATAATATCTACGTTTTGTAAAAGGTGTTCCCGAGAGGAAGCAAAAGCGGCCCAACTATTCATCTAAACAGATCACGTTTTAAGTCGGCGCATCCACTTTACAGATATAGTTTGGTCGCCCAAGTCCAAATGGGATAGCCAGGCATTCGTAGTTGCCCCAAGGTGTGAACAACGCTGTTTAGATAATGTATATCCCAAGAGGTTTCTGACCAAATTGTCGTTTTTATCTCTATTTTAGCGGGAAGATCAGGGTCAGGGGTTACTAGACGTGGACACTCTAGGGTTCAAAGAGATAGCATAGTCTGTAAATAAGTTTCACTTTCTGCCAACAACATCATGCCATCTGCATAAGCATGCTTATACGTTCATTGTTAAATAAGACACCCAATTGGCGGTGATTAATATATTCCGCCATATATATTTTCAGTTTCCGGGGATGCTGTGACCTTGACCGTTGTCAAATTGGCATCAATATCAATATAGATAGACCTATTTGTCCAATATATATTCAGCGAAAAGTTGGAGTGGATTGACCGAAAGATTTGGAAGTTATCATGCTAACAAGAATTTTCGACACACGCACGCACACACACAGACAAAGAGACACTATATTCTCCGACCAGGGTCTGATGGTGAATAATTCCGGCAGGGGAAAAAGCTTACCTCTATGTCGATTGTTCTGAGTTTCGAACTGCTCAGAGCGATTTGCCCAATATGAATTCAATAATATCTTTGGACTGAATTGAATCAACTTATCAAGTTAAACAGAACGAGACTCAATTCAGTTAGGAGTTACGTAAACCTGAAATTGACCGCTTGACTTAAATACTGTAGGATTGTTTAGACAGTACAGTGAATCCGAATGCAAAACACAATCCAGACAAATCTGGATTCAGTTTTTGAATGACCTTGACCTTTGACCTCAGAATGTATAGCGATTTTCATAATCAGACATGAAGTTTCAAGATGTTTGCTAAATCAAACTCAGAATATAGTCTGGGCAATCTAGAATCGGTTTTTATGTGACCTTGACTTTTTGACTTCAAAATCAATAGATAGAATTTGTATTAATATCTGCCAGTCAAAGGACAGATTGCAAGGTCAGCCGTTTTCAGTAGGCTTCTGATCCATGGCCAGTTGCATTCGTCGTATGGAATTTGGAATGCGCATAGCTCTAATTTTTCAAGACATATCGCAATAACACAGCTGGAGGGATGACCCTGACGACAACAATATCCCTTTGGCCAAAACTGACAGAGGAGTACAGCCTTCGAATGGAATTTCACTCGATGGTTTTCAAATAGGGGCAAGTAGTAGTCCTATCCACTGTAAGGCACGTGAACAGGGGTTCCTTTCATTTTGACAAGACGACAAAACCATTTTGATCATGGTGTTTCTTTTCAGTGACGAAGACCGTACAGCCACTTCCAATATTAATCAGGCAGAACGTGCTGGAATATTATACGGCTGTCAACAGAGCTAGGTTTTCCCCGGTTTTTCGAAGACTGAGGGAAAAGACAGCCGAGAAGGGTATAGGTAACACAAAAAACATCTTTTGATTAATATGCACGAAGAAATTCTTTAGACGGCGGCTTTCTTTTGAATATCGGTCCTGGGCGCTTGTTATCGGACGCGTCCCCACTGTCGTATAAATAATTGGGTTTGCAGTGGGCAGAAAAGTTGGTAATGACATAGCTGTTAAATTTGATTTTCACACGAGTCTACAAAGGGAATATAGCAACTTACCGAGCGCCGTGAGCACGTGACGTAATTCTGCCGATGAAATGTAACCCTGCCCTTCTCTGTCAAAGGTTTTGAAAGCTTCCATAAAGTCTGCATGTGTTCCGGTATCTTTATTATTGCTGACTTCTTGGTAAATTGGCAGGAATTCTTCGAATTTGTATTGTGCTTCATCTGAAAAGAAAGAAAAGGTATCATGTTATATTTGTGTTCAATAAAATAGCGAGAAGAGCTCCAGTGTGAAATAATCTGGTCAGGACCGGCAAATAATCTGAAACGCCATGATTATTACTTAAGGAGCCAGCCATGATTAAGGCGTATCAGAATATTTGTCGGTCCAGCTTCTGAATATTTTGATCTAGAAGAGCTGCAAATTGGCGAGGGGGTTTCGGATGGGCCTTATTTTGCTGGGGAAGAAACAACTCCTAGTATAGGCAATCAAACATATGATGCGCTTGGTTTCAAAACATATGCAAATTGTGCTAAAAGAAAACAAAAAATACATAAAATTTCGTGAAATATTAACAGGTTCTAGTCTAAGAAATCTAGGACGTTTCTGAAAAGCTAATGACTAAATCTGTCGGAATTTGAAAGCAAAACCAAACACTGAACTTCCGGTTGCAGATGTGCCCGTTGGTAAACCCCTCTAATCCATTTCCACCCTATTGCACATGACTGGGTCCAGGCGTATGCTGTAGTGACACTCCGAGGTCTCTGACCCTGTCGTTCTCTGCAGTGAGTTTCACTTTCGGTTGCGCATGATTAGTCGAGGCACAATGCCGTGTCAAACAATTTTAGACGCTATCGATATGCGATCCGGGGTCCCCTTACTTGCCACACCAGCGCTCTACGAACTGTAAGCTAGCACAAGTACTTAGTACCGAATGACTAAATCTGTCGGAATTTGAAAGCAAAACCAAACACTAAACTTCCGGTTGCAGATGTCTTCGTTGGTAGAACCCTATGCCTCTAATCCATTTCCACACTATTGCACATGACTGGGTCCAGGCGTATCCTGTAGTGACACTCCGAGGTCTCTGACCCTGTCGTTTTCTGTAGTGAGTTTCACTTTCGATTGCGCATGAGTAGTCGAGGCACAATGCCGTGTCAAACAATTTCAGGCGCTATCGATGTGCGATCCGGGGTCCCCTTACTTGCCAACACCAGCGCTCTACAAACTGTAAGCTAGCACAAGTACTGGTACAAGTGCCTCCCGTTACATCCTTGGGTGAAATTCCGGAGTCCCTAAACCATCGATCTCAGTAGAGAGTTCAACTTCTGGTTAAATATGAGCAATCGACACACAATGCACTATTGCAAGTGCTGGATCAAGGCGTCTCCGGTGTCCCTAACTTAGTCATCCTCGGTATGGAGTTTTACTTCCGGTTACGGATGCGCAGTCAACCGAAATCGACCTATTGGGCATGCATGGGTCCATGATTATCTTTCGGTTAATCCTGCAGTCTCAATCTTTGTCCTTCACGATAGAGATTTCCACGTCCGGTTGCGCATGCGCACTGCAGCGTTCTAGGTAACAGGAAGTTTGTAAAGAAATGTTGTCCGTTGTAACATCGTTGGACATACCATCAGGAGATTTCTGATATTGATAAAGTTATCCGCCCTCCAGATATTACCAATATTGTTCCAGTCTTGATGGACAGGTTCCGGTTCTGGGTTACGGAATATATTTTCAGAGCTGTCCAGCACCTCTGGAGACTAAATACTTACCCATCTTTTTCGTCATTCCATGTTTATAACAGACTGCTTGCGTTGGGTTAATTCCAATACATCTGAGGAGATCCCCTACTTTGTGTGCGTCTACCATGCCGTCTCTGCCGTCCCAGAAATCGAACAAGTCGAACACGTCCCGCACATCTGAAAGAGAGCAGACGACAAATGTTAACGAGGGAAACACACAAACGAAAAATGTAAAAACAAAATTAAGTTGATTCGAGATTACTTCGGTCAGCATGCTGGTCTTTCCAGCAAACAGTGGGTGATAAGCTTCGTGCCTTCGCTGGTATATTGGCCAAGGCAAGCATCATTTGTATGTGATCTGCAACGTAGGGCAATGTTGGTGTTGAGTCAACCTTAATTTGATCATGCTCTGCATGATCAAGTATATTCAACTAGGTTAGACATTGACGCTTCCTCAGCGTATACGTCATGGCATTTATCATCTGACCGCAATATAAATGAGTACGTTATTTGCAGTATAGAATTGACTGTTCATTTGCTCTATAGCATTCTGTGTCCAGGGTCTGGACTAGTTCAGAACAGGGTTTAGGAATAGCAATTCCTTTTTTTCGATTGCAGCTTCATTACCTCGTTTTATATCTGGTGACAAGAATTACACTGGATAATATGATCATGTAACCATAATGAACATTTCCGATGACAAGCACAGTTGCCTGGCTTGTTGGATATTTGATGGTACCGTAGTTGCTTACGTATATTTTCAATAAACATAGTAATTTTATTTTTCAAATTGAATGTTTCATATACAATTTTCTCTCATCTTTGACTCAAATAAAGTCAGCCCCTTGGATGCCAAGCCGAACAAAACCCGAATTACTACAGTTGCTTCATATATCATAGAGGTCAATTAAGGTATGATAGAAAATTTTAAAACTGTAGTACGGTAACTCGGCTTAACATCAATGGGAATGACTTCATTTGTGTCAAAGACGAGAGAAAATTAAAAAAAATATTATATACATTAATTTTCATAATTTATTGGAAATATACGTAGGCATCTACCATCAAATATCCCATAAAGCCAGACAACTATGATCGCATCATGCAGTTTCATGCTACAGAACATGCTGAATGAACCAAGCGAATGACCCAGGCCATATGCTGCACCAACCTGGTGATATTACACGTTAGAGGGTTGAGTTGAGGAGATAGTAGTCATACGTTTATGTGAATACAAAGTCTGGAAAAAATGGAACTCCATGTTAACATGTGATACGCCGGCCTTAATTATTTTTGTCTGGAAACTATGTTTACTGGGAGAAGGTTCTTGATAGTCCGGGTGTTATGTCATCCTCTTATCCACCGACAAAACACCTAAGATTGCAGCAATATAAGGATGGTCCGTCGTATTGATATTGAAATGCAAATGCATGTGTAAAGGAGACAATGAGGTATGTATAGCTGAAAGACTTGGGACTCCTTTCTTAATAAACAGCCAGTCACCCTGGTAATGTTACTTCTTTCGCGTAAGTATTTCCTTAGAAAATAACTGGTCCAGAAAACCAATCTTAATGAATTAATATCCTATCAATGCTCCTCAAAGTTTTGTGTCGCTATAGGCGTCTGATTCGGATGAGCCAGCCAAAAAGCCCCTACCATAATGTTCTCGGGATTGGTTGACACTCGCGTTACTGCAAGCCGGTTAGATCCTACAATCGGCATATCCAAATGGGGGAGAAGATAGGATTTAACTTTAATTTGATTGCCAAGACCCGTAAGCTATTAGAGGAGAAATTGCCCGCTATATGGGCCAAGGCTGCATCATAGCCATTCCGATGTCAAGAACTTTATATCTATTCCTCGTATGAAAAACTGTGTATAACTTCGATGAGAGGAGATATTTTATCATTGTTATTCGATGCCTATGAGCCCGCCACGGATATACAAAGTTGAATTACCCCAACCATGTCTACAGTACTCTGCATGTAATATGATAGTGACTATGATATCAAGCTGTACTGTTTTATTATGGTCAGTCCACAACCCCGGGACCATACAGGACCCTAAAAAATAAGTTCTGTGCACGCCCCGAGTAAAACTGCGGGTGTTCAATTCAATGTAACTCAATGTAGCAGTTTAGGAGTGCATAGGAGCTTAACCCACCACCTTAGAGCAAATGATGTAATTGCCAAGGACAAAGCCAAGTCAAAGACGGCCGCTCGCCTGAGCAACTAAGGTTAATACGGAGAAATACTGGGAAGTTTTCATAAATGTGGAACACCATCTCAGTAAACTCAGATATAATTGACTTCAGCGCTATATAAATCCTGTGCGAATTTCAAACTACATTTGTTAGCCAATCAGGTATCTAGCTCAGTGAAGCAATATCAAAATCACGCCCACAGTAATTACACACGGTAACACGTGGACCATTATAGTAAACTGTCCAAATATGGCATTATTTCCAGACAGTGTACGTGGTAACGTAAACATCAAAGGGTTTACTCCCGGCTGATATTCTGGCTTCGTTAGGCGATAGAAATTATTAGAAGATCGCGCCGTGCGAAGGTTTTGAAATCCGTGAACTTAACATCAATCATTTTCAAAGTGAAGAGGCATAAACTGTCGTGATTGGCTTATTATGGGATCTCGTAGAATATCGGCGAACACTAAAGTTAGACGTCAGCAAACACTAATTAAACATGTATTCTAAGACATATGGCTACTGCGTGTACATATTTTCTTCAGTCTATTCCCGCATAGTCCTAGTTTAAGCTAGAAATATCCGAACAGCTCGGCCTTGTATCTGAAACGACGTGGGTGGAAACACGAGCTCAAACATTTATTCTCCACTCACTTTATAGTGCACCGGTGTTCACTTCATTCTAACACAAGAGATACCCCTGATAAGAGAGCACACATGTCTACCAGGTTTTGCCTTCTTAGACTCGTCATGTTATTTCTCTTGACCTTTTCTTCTCTTAAAAAATACGGCCCTCTTTATCGAATTATCAACAGCCTCGTCGATTTACAGCTGAACACAAGGGTAGCTCAACAACTATCTTGTATCGGTTTTCATACACACGTTTGGTAGGCCTAATTACATTCGTGTGTTTCCAGAAATTACGATACATGTCTAAATCAGTTACTGGGACATGCCAGAATAACGACTCAGAATACGTATTCGAAATACCGCCACACTACTCGCAGCACTCAAATCCGAGGAGGTATAAACTAGAAATATATAGGCCTACTGGCACTGCTATTTTACAGACTAATTATACCAGGTTATTTTATTCATCCAGACTAGTAACACGAGTAACATAATCGATGACATCAATTTTAATCGAAGATAAATTGTAAGGCAATTTTTTTTTAAAAAATCTTCGAAAAACTTGGTGCTGTGATGGAGCAGCTATTTTTGTTTTGTGGGGTTTCTTTTATTCTGGAAGAGACCTGATTTACGGCAATGATATATCATAGTATGTCATACAACCTCCTTTAGTGATGAATGCGTAGACACATAAAAATAACCCATTGGGCCCCAATACCCCTCGGATATAAGTTATTACATATATTCAGCAAACATGCATTGTATAAGATGTATTTTTAGAACTTTGACAACTGGGTCAACAAAAATGTGATCTAGTAGATTTGAGTGTAGTTCTCTCATACAAGAAACACATAGAATGTTATGTTATGTCAGCTGTTGCCAAGGCTTTTATTGATGGGCAAATTTTCGCGCTGAGGTTCTGGTAGAGCATGACCGAATTTCTAGCTCTAAATATATTCTTATATATAGCTCTTCAAACTGGAAACTCGATCAAGGTGAATCGTCTGATATAATCTCACTTAACTGCATTTGCAACATGAATTCGGAGATCTTAGACAAACGTATAAAATTTGACCTTTAGAAAATAGGTCAAATTCAATCGTATTCATTAGATGTCATATCCATCATCGGTTGCATAAAACATGGTATAAATCTGGACAATTTATAGATATAATCCATCAAATAGAATCTGACCTGGATAAAATAGGTCAAATCCAGTCATCTTCAATTCACTTCAATTTGGAAAGCCTAGCTACATTTTTTTCAAGTCATATCATAATAAACAGTAAGACCTTGAAAAAAATAGGTCAAGGTCAGTCAACTGGGATAGGCTTCTATAGTCAATCACCAGTTACAAATGTAATATGAATTTGGAGACCCTAGGTTCAGTCCTTCAAAAAATGTTGCAAACACAAGAATTTGACATTGATAAAATAAGTTAAGGTCGGTTCTGTCCCATCACTAGCTGCATATGTGGTATGAATTTACAATGCCTGATTATAATCGTTTTTGTGATATCATGTCCACATGGAAGATGGGCAGATGGACAGACAGTGGGCAGATTGCCCTTGTGGCAAAATTTACGAGGGGTAAAACAAGCAGGGTCTTCCATCAAAGGATAAAGGATGAACAAATACACCGAAGTGTATGGGAGATGAATGGTAACAAATGAAAACTTGAGCCGAATCTATATATGTTGTGTGGAGATGGGCTCTCGAGCTATGCTTAGTTTGTCCCAAATAATAAATTAGTGAGGAAAAACATAACGATTTATTTTAAATTGATCATATTTTATATGCCACGATCAAAAAAGGTCATAACGAACTGACCCTGGACAAAATGGCTCTGAAGGAATGGCAACGGAAACTGGAAACTGAAACGGAAACTTGATACAGGCATGCAACATCAACAACGTCATTGATTCCAAGTATACCAAAAGATAGATTCAATCTCATTGATTGAACTGCGGATATAGTATTCTTGGGAAATGATGACTGACGGCAGTCCGAGTTCCATCTTACTAATGGCCACGACGACAGATAGGATATTGTATAATCTGTAGCTGGGACAATCTTTAATATACTATCAGAAGCAATGTCCTATCACTACGCATGGCGAGGTCATACCAAAAATCGTCAAGGTATTCAACGGCATAGAAGCATGTGTTACATCACTGGGCATGTCTCGTACTATAACCTAAGATAAGGTGACTCGCCCCACACTGGTAGTACACCATATTGGCATCCCCTCAAGCACATCAGCATCACGCCGACACTTCCAGCAGCGCATGTCAGCTGTAAGATTTCCGTTGCTATGAAGATCGGCTTGAGATGAAAAGCCAGGACAAACACCTCCGATTAGATGAGATCTTTGTGTGGCAGAAGCAAGAGAATATTCAATTCATTTAGAAATATATTGTATCTCCTGATAAGGGAGAAATACAACGAGGGCTATGTGAGCGGACACACATCCTTCAATGTAATGTGCGAGGTCAGAACAGGACTTCGAATAGCTTCCTGCTATTTTTCACTATTTTATGCGACAATCACAACAGGCTATCAAACAGTCAATAGATTTAGTTCTAAATATAGCATTTCTTAGTTAATCAAAATGTAATTTGGTTATTCTGTCTGATTGCCATTTTGTCAGAGACAAACACCGCTATCCTGCACATGTTAAACTTAGTTCGTAGTATATAGTAATACCTGGTACCTTAAGATATTTATATGTATAAGATTCAAAGGCAAGGTTCGAACAGATGTAATTATATTAAATTGAAACGATCTGTGTTGATGACTTACAGCCGAAAGTAATTAACGCCTTGGGACCCTGCCCCATGCATTACCCCTCAGATACAGATCTCTTTCTGTCGACACCGTGTACATGTGAAAGGACCCCGCTGCCATTTAAGGCAAACCACGGCAGCTGGTTAGGCGTTATTTTTATCCGAAGCAGCACTCGCCAAGTCGGCTTAGGTTTCATAAACACCGTTTCTTCAGGGTACACTGACTGCCAAGGAACTGGTAGTACACGCGAACATGCAAGTATGCCAGGTGCGGAAACCTTAACAAATGGCTACTGTATAGCTACTGTATAGCCCTTTAGTTTTCAACAAGACGTCTCTCGCATATTTATTGAACACGCCTTTCTAAGAATGATTCAGGGATTTCTTCTGCTATTAAACTTCGAAGTATAATTTCGTGGAATTCCCGTTTCTCCGTGAATGCAGTTTTCTATTCATTTCTATGCTATTTCTATGAATTGAGATGGTTACCATGACAACAAAATTAACCAGATCCGAGAAAATTTTTGCATTGCTATTTGACCAAGAACATACACTTTGTAACGGTTGAATATCCGACGAACCCCTTCGGGGGTTTCCGTTTTAAACGGATTTTGATGAGTGACTGAGATACATTCTCTAGAAAACGACTTAACAATACAAAATAATGGTCACTGATTACGATTTTATGTAAAGATTATCATCATGTCTTGCTGACATCATTGACAACTGTTGATCGATTCTCTCTTGTAGTAAACTGTCTTGTGTTCCTGTGTTTTTTTTAATTTTATTTCATTCACATTTGTTCTAACTGTGATAAGAAATAGGTATTTCGATTATTGACGCGGAAATTCTTTTATGGACGACGGCTGAATAATGAATATCGAATCTGACGCCTGCACGTCTGCATCTGTACGTCATTAATCTGCAAAGTCATCATCCCAAACTTTGCGCCTTTTCTCGTAACAGTGCATAACTGCTGCTTAAGTTGTCTCACTTCAAATGGCAGGATGTGGAAAGAAAATATAACAATGAAGAATATATATTTGCAGATAACAGTCGAAATTTGCGGATCTCTATTGCTATAAATAATGCTATATATAAACAATCACACAATATTTAGTCCTTTTCGGCTACTCCTGTTGCTATGGAAACTACATCATTCAATGGAAAAGTTTAGACTTTTGTCTTTGTATCACTATTATACATGCATACAGTCCGTCTCCGTTATCTCCATGGTTACACATACTTCTTTTCTGGAGGTGGGTCAGTGGAGAGTTTTTCTAGCTGAGAAAGCGCACACGACGCGGGCACACACGTCTGTAGCCGTATATAGGCTGCATGGGGATTGTACACGCTTGCTGAGGATGTACGTTAAATGATCCGGATAGCTAAATATAGGCCTCAGATATGACATTCAGTAGCTAGTCATATTCCAAATTATTGTTTTCTATCTTACTGATATATATACGACAGACCATAGAAGTCATTGGAGACTGTACATGTACATGTATCGTCAGCTATCTTTCATAAAATATTCCCGTGTCTATTTTGATAAACCATCTCATCGTTTTCTATGTTATAAGTACCAATACAAGGCATACCGGTACATTGCATAGTGTAACGCATAACCTACATAGAAAAGCTCTGATAGATGGGTGACGTCAGTAACTGTTGGCAAAGCTCAATGGGATGATGATACTAACATATATTTGAATATGTCAATATAATTAAAATAATCAATTTCAAAATGACAGCAAAGTCAGTTTTAAGCACTGGTCTGTGAAACGAGGATGCATCCATCAACCCTATCGGGTCTGTGTGAGTGGGTGAGTGGGGTTGAGATGGGAGGGGCGGGGGGGGGGGGGTTAATTATGTACCATCGCTATCTGACAAAATACTTACAAGTGCATTTTTAATTTTCATGTAACGATTTGACTCTTGAAGGTCTTGCAGTTGCAAACTGCCTTAATGAGTCGAGATATCAAAGACAAGTGCTCGTAATAATGACTATAACGCCATGTATTGATGTCTGAAAACAGTGCAATAGACTTTACAGTGCAATAGACTTTACATGTGCATAGTCACTGTAAGAAGTAATGTTTATATTGGGTATCAAGGCGTAAAGAAAAAAATAGCTTTCCTTTACGCAACACAGGATTGTCTTCGTCTGAGTTTGATTTATGTAATCTCCTCAGGATCAAATATAACTTCTAATATCCCTGACCGAGAAACGGTGTGACATGGTATGTGCAAGAAATATAATATAAGCGTCTCGTCCGTCATTAAATATTCAACCGTCGTCCATAAAAGAATTTCCGCGTTTATAATCCAAAGACCTCATCCATATACAACATCAGCACCAAATTCAATAAATAAATAAAAAAATGAATAAAAATAATAAACATAGACTAGTTCCTGTAAGAGAGAAGTGGTCAACAGTTTTCAATGATGCCGGCAAGACATCATGATGTTCAAATCCGTATCGTTGATCATCATTCTGAATTCATATGATTTTCGTTGTAAAGTCGTTACCTAGAATGATGTATCTCAGTCATGCTTTGGGTGTGACTGTTCATTATAACACCATAAGAATCTTGAAGTACATGGGTTCATACGGACTCTAGCCCCGGGTTAAGCAGAATTAAGTACAAGTTACGAAACACCGCACATCTTGCACTCTACGATCGTAGTTTGCTATCAGCATGCGATATGTATCGCCAAATCTGAGACAATTTGAGAGGATGCGCTTGGTGGTATAGCCCTGGTTTATAATTGTCTGCAATAATGTTTTGTGACGTTGATTAAAATCGTCACATTTTACACAGGATCTAGCAGATGCTACTAGGCCAGCTATGTAGGTCCCACTGGAATATCACTGCCCAGGATGAGCGAGTTTATGATGTCGAAATTGTAATCATCTGTCTTGTAGCAAAGACAACGAGACAGAAGGCATGCTTCATTTCTTTAGAGACAGTGGTCCAAGCAAACGGATGGTACAGCTTCTATCTGAACTGTAAATCCAGTCTTACAGAAGGTTTCGTTTACAATGATCATCCCATGTAGGTTGCATAAATCTGCGAATTTGGTTGGAATTGAGACACTCGTTCGAAACATGAAACTTCTAAACCAATTCCTGCGGAGGAATGAGTGGTGGTTCAAGGAGAAACAAATGCGAACCGTTATGTACTCAACTGCTGTTATGTATATACGAAGCATCATCTAAAACGAATTGGGAATATAATCTCTTGTAGTGAGCGGACAGATCTTGAGGCAAAATGTGGTGGGCTTCAACATGTATCGCTGGCCTAAGTAAGTTTCAATGCCGAGTCCAGCAAAAATATTGTTAACAGGCAGGTACAAACAATCTGCGCTACATTTGTACATCCACAGTCTGCAGGACTGTCACTCAATGTAGACTACGTCAAGATGTGATTGTGTGTGTACATCACACTGCTGTGGTTCATATGCCAGTTATATAACCAGATGCTAATACGAGCTGTCCGGTCATTTTTAGACAATTTGTCCCTTCCCTTAAGGCATCAGAAATAATGACGATACGTCCACACGAGGTGGATACGACCTTCCCCGACCTCCCCCGACCTTCCCCGACCTCCTGTTTATTGTAACAACAATATTCCAACATCGGATATTCTACGCTTTCCCTGCCAGATGACATCCATGTAACGTGGTTTGAGGAATTAGTATACAGCAATAATATATCTAGAGCTGTCGGTTCAGTGCCTCTTGAGTGAGTCTATTTTGATCAGAGGAAGAGATAATGACATTTGAGGCGAAAATTTTCACCCACATCATTTGTTTTATGAAAGCTAAATGTAGCCTGGTTATCATCTATGAAACGGTAATGTGTTAGCCAGTTATATGTCGTTGAAGGTGCAGGGTGAATAGATATAATGAAATACATATAATAAGTTAGCTACTAAGCTTTGGTCTGTTATTCAGACAATTTAACTAATTTCTTTAGCGTAATAAATCGTCTGATTTTGACCTACATTAATCTGTATCGACACAATCCAATGACGTTCAACTTTCGTTTCGCTATCTACTTTTATCATCTGTAAACCTTTACTACGTGATTTTTCTATCAGAGTTGACGCATAAATATTGTATCTTCTTAACAATGTCAGTACCAGCAGTTTAAAAAGATTCAAAATGGTACTGACACCAGCATAGAAATTAATTAATTGGAGATACACGCAGTTTCGCCGATGATAATCCGACAGTATGTACAATTTAGTATGATATAAGTATGTTGTTGAAATTCCCCATATCAAAAAACACAAGGCAATCGGTGAAATTGTTTTCTACCTGTATAGACAGGCTAGATTGCTCAATGATCCTCAAAGACATATGCCCCGTTTTGGATCAAATGAAATGATTCACACTGTAAGGTAAGAATATACCGAGGTAAAAGACATAAATTGGGATTGCTGTTAACGTTCATGAGTTATATTGACAATCTTGAAAAGTTAGAAATTACCATTTCATAACAAGCACACCCTACGAGACACTGATAGAACTGTCCTCCGGTAAATAGCAGGCCTCAGGTCCGACATTCAATATTCAGCCGTCGTCCATAAAAGAATTCCCGCGTCAATAATACCTCTTGAGGATATCCGCTGGTGATTTTTGGCTTTGGCGGCCATTTTGCCTGTTTTCCTATTGAGTTATCTCCCTTTCCTAGGTTAAGAAATAGGGATTTCCTTTAAAAGCGTTCTAGCTGAGAATTTTGCACAGCAACATCCACCCAATTTGATAAATTTTGATAGACATTGTGATTATCTGCAAACAGTTAGAAAATAAGAAAATGTTAAACACTATTTATATGATTTTCTCATGACTATGCTTCAAAAGTAGGGCTATTTCCTATGATTTCTGGGTTATCACTTAACGTTGCCTACAGATAAAAAATGCACACCAATCCATATTTTTTTCTTCGTTTTTACCTCATATTACACAATTATGAATGCAACAACACACATTATTCAAAAAGTTAATTACTTTGATTTACCAGCTGCGGACATCCTTAAGTATGACATTTAGCACCAATTCCATGAAGTAAAAGTAGTAAAAGCACAAGGCGGTTTTCCACAAGAGAGAAGCGGTCAACAACTGGTCCGTGTAACCTTGCACAATTCAATTTTCGTTTTTCGTTTCTGGTTTCTCAAAATCAAAAATTGAAATTTGACGGTCAATTTTCAATTTTCGTTTTTTGTTTCTTTAATCTCAAAATCAAAAATTGAAATTTGGCCGTCAATTTTCAATTTTCGTTTTTTGTTTTTGTGATCATAGAATCAAAAATTGAAATTTGACCGTCAATTTTCAATTTTTGATCCTGGGATTGCAAAAACAAAAAACGAAAATTGATATTTGACAGTCAATTTTCAATTTTCGTTTTTCGTTTTGCTTGACGCAAAAATGAAAATCAAATATTGAAAATTGCCTCCGTTTTCGTTTTTTGATTTTAACTTTGACGTATCAATGTTAAGTTCGCCCGTGGACGGGTTATGATGTCACTTCCGGTACGCCGAGTAGAATAGAAAACATGAATCGTGTCGTTTTAGAGGTGTGGAGCGTGAGAGGCATGTGGCCCACCAGGCCATCCTCGGAAGCCAGTGTACTGATCGTTTTGTTAGGGTATCTATACATTGCCTTGGTTAGTTGCTCACGGTAGTTCTGGATAAAAAAAAGATCAAGGGGTATCCTCTAAATCAAACCAATTCTTGAACAGGCTCAGCTAGCTCATTACGACAATCCGCTAGCTGCACTGTTTGAGATGTGACATCGCTGACATAACTTTGATGTCAGGCTGAAATCGACATAGTGAGTCAAAGCAAAAACCGCCGGCTTGGGATGCCGACATGCTGATTCAAAATAACCTCTGGGGATGAAATGTTCGAGATTGAGGCAACGACTCAAGAACTCACTCGAATCATCAAAAATGTCCAGGTAAACCCTGTGCGAGGATTCACGATTTACCTGAAGATGCACCAGACAGGTCTGGATAGGTGGCATTCCGCTGTTCTCATTGGTTATTGGCATTGACGCAGTCTTAGATTTTCTCATTTCTAAAAATAGATGTTTAGAGCGCTACAAAAGCGAACAGCATTCTGCACACAACCGCTATTTGTTATTGATTTGAAATATAGTATTTACAAAGATACCAACAAAGATGTAATACCAATAAGAGTAAGCATCGCGGTGATGGGACGCGAAATCCGCATAAGCGGCCCCGTAAACCACCATTTCAAACAAGCACACAATCGCCACGTTTGATGCCAGACGTCTGAATGCTTCAACGCTTCAGGTCCAATCTCCATTCTCTATTTTTGGGACCTGGATCGTTGGAGCGTTCAGATGCCCGTCAACGTTCAGCGTCAAAAACGCTTCAACGCTTTAAGTGCGGATGTCAAACGCATCGAAGCGGGTAGTTCCTTTGGGGGTTATGATTAAGGTATCCACGTATTTATTATACTATCATACTTTAGTGAAACTACCGTGTGTATCACCTCCGTTGTTCTCCATATAATGCATCACACCTGCTGCACGAATGCCTACTCGCTTCTGCACATGTGCAGTTGGCCCATTATAATCTAGGTCGAATGCCTGGCTCCAGGGATCTATAGTGTAATGAAACTCCCAAATCTTTCCCCCTACTGGTTTTCCATATTATGCTCCACACCTGCCTATACAATCCGATTTGCGCTTTCCATACTACTCCGCGGACCGAAAGTGACATCATAAGCCTTGTTCGTGCGCAGTTAACACTGACGCGTCAAAGTTAAAATCAAAAAACGAAAAACGGACAAATCGAGGCAATTTTCAATATTATATTTTCATTTTTGCGCGAAGTAAAACGAAAAACGAAAATCGAAAATTGAATGTCAAATTTCAATTTTTGATTTTGAGAAACAGAAAACGAAAAACGAAAATTGAAAATTGACGGTCAAATTTCAATTTTTGATTTTGAGAAACCAAAAGCAAAAAAACGAAAATTGAATTGTGCAAGGTTACACGGACCACAACTCCCAGTTCCTTGGAATCTCTATAAATAAAGCTAAGAAAGTTGTTGGAAAAACCTAACGACAGATCTAAGTACGTTTCCACTGCATTCCACTCTCCAGCTGCCGCAACAATTTTTTTTCTTTTACCAGCTCCAAGCTGCATCAATATGTGTGTTAATTGAAACCATCCCACATTCATATCCAAATGATCATTCAATTAAAATACAGAAATATAACAATTCTTTTGATTGTTATCTTAAATCGATGCTCCTTTCAACCTTAGATCATGTTCTGTCCGGTGGAGGTCGGTATTTCTGTAGTACAAACTGTACAAAATGGCAGATCTACAAAAAAAACTTCATGTAGCCGAAATAGCCAAACATTGAGCGTCTTCTGGGATTTATGAGGAGTTTACAGTTCATTTACTCAGTGAGGTCAGAATGGCACTTACTATTAACGGTTACCGGGCTCTTGGGGCGTGATTGTTACACTGTGTCCAGATCATCAATGTTACGCAGGCATTATTAGTGATATTCATTTTTACTTCATACACATTTGAAATTGGAGCTGTCGTACGAAATAGACATTTTCATCATGACGCGGAATTTTCTTTTTATGGACGACAACTAAATATTGAATGTCCAACCTTGCTATTTCAATAGTTCATCAATTTTATGCAATTCACTTCAGTATATTTCGAAAGGACATCTACAACCAGGTGGTGAGTTGAGATTAGGTAAGTGTCCTATAAATTACCTTCTCAATCAGATCATGTGGATAATTTCTTACATAGGAGCTGTATTGATCAGAGTAAGAATAAAGTGCAACAGTAGAAATCAGTCATACCTGACAGACCTGTAACTAGTATAGTAGGTTTCATAATGATTGGCAATCCCCTTAAACCTACAATGCAACAATTCAATTCATTCAATGTGCCAAACTTGTGTCAAATGTCACCATTTACTTGCTATCATCATATCTGCAAATTTGCTACGCATAAGGGCACCACACTTACTCCACACATGCATGTGGTCATAGAACCGAATCCAGTCGAAAACCAGTCAGACTGGTCTATTCACCTCTGGGTCATTGTGTCATTGGGTCTCAAGAAAGACATTAAACTTACATGGACACATTGCTAGTCTGCCTTTTCTACAAACCTTCCTCATATCTTTGATTTTTGAAACCATAACATTCTGACACCGAGTCAGGTACATTACAACACATATAAGGGAAGTGGGAAGAGGTGCCGACATACTGACTGCGTCACATGACATCACAGAATAGCCTTCTGGTTAAGTTATTCTAAAGCACATACCAAGAATCTAAGGATTCGTGATATGTGTTGTATCTCAGGTACGCTTTTATTGTACCTGTTCATGTGGCAACATGGATGATATGACCACACGGCCCCTAGCACCGGCATAAGTGGTATTAGATACAAATCTAGAGAGCTATGATGGAAATGCTCTGACAACTCGTATACTGGTATAATTGGTGAGCTGTTTCGCTGTGACAACTCGTACCAGGACCAGGACTTCTGAAACAATATAATTTTCTGACAGAGTCGGATGCACCATTGAACTCTTCTGTTGGGTTCTGTTGTTGGAATGTGATGTCTCAATTTCTATCGGTTTGGTGAAAGGAAAGGCAAAGAAAAGAGAAATGAATGGAGAGGGGTTGTGATAGTCTCAGCTTACTCAAATAAGCAGCATGTTACTTTCGTAATTTCAATTTTCTAATGAAGATCGCACGTCGAAACAGGGGCGTTACTCTGAGTATCAAATCGTGGAACTGTTCTGCTTTTCTGCGAAGTGTCATTCACGATAACTGTTCCCCAGGTTATTTCAACGTCAATTCCTTTAACCGTTGCCTATGCCAGCCTGATTTGGCTGATAGGCTAATAGTGGTATGAAGAAACAAAAAGCTTCAGTGAGACTGGAGGTAGAATGGTAGTTGAGATAGCAAACCTACACGACCTGGTAACGTGTGTCTGCTTCCGATTACATACACCAGCCAGCAGATGAGTCAGCTATGCAGATACTACCTACATTCTCACTTACCTGAGACGACGAGTCTACTGATGGTATAAACGACTTCCAATAAACATTCCCTGTCAGTATATCGGAGCAATGATTCAGTAACACTCAAAGAATGTTACATTCTATTGGCATATGATTCCTGTCTGGTACAGTGCAACAACTAGACTATGGCACAAACGTAAGAAATTATCGGTAGTTGAAAAATACAGTAGTGCACAACCGCTTCTTTATTGCGAATGAGCAATTCCATTATACTTCAAATATAATGTCCCAAGACCTGATTGTATTGTTTTATTCGCAAACAGTTAACACGGAAATTCCACAGTATAATATAAGATGGATGAAAAGGATATAGAAGTGGGTTATCCGGGAATTCGGGATAGGCCTTATTTATTTACTGAGCTTCGGTAATAGCTTGAAATTGTAATGAAAAGTTGAGAAAGGCAAAAGTTGAGAAAGGCGAAAGTTGATGCTGGGTTGACATCGGGCCTTACAGTCTTCTGTGTTAAATGCCGTCATTTTCATCTGACGACGATAAAACCCGCCAATCCCCCTTTGTACGAGTTGTCACAGCGATACAGCTCACCAATTTCCAATATACGAGTTGTCAGAGCATTTTCATCACAGCTCTCTAGATTTGTATCTAACACCGCTTATGCCGGTGCTAGGGGCCGTGTGGTCATGTCATCCAAGTTGCCACATGAACAGGTACAATAAAAGCGTGCTGTGTATGTGCTGTAGAATAGGTTAACCAGAAGACTATACTGTGAAGTCATGTGGCTCTGTCAGTATGTCGGCACCTCTTCCCACTTCCCTTATATGCGTTGTAACCTAAATCACCCCCATATCAAGAACATGAATAATGCTGTAAATCAAGTCCCAAGAAATACTGTCCATTCTGATAGGCTTCCAAGTATGTCCTAGCTAGACAGGACTTATTAGATAGGAGCCTGCCATTTTTCCTAGCAGACATTCTTTCAGCGGTACACAAACTTACTATATGGTTAAACTGTGTACAATCCAGTGTAAACGAAGATAATATGATAGTACAAGTGTATATGTTAAATAGTATGCTGGGTCGGACTATCTATTTCAATGACAGGTGTTAAACGGTACTTCTCGATCTAAATCAGATATGTTACTCAAACAACATATATCGCTAACTATACTGAGTGATGCCACAGCAAACGTCCGATCGGGCATTCAAAATTAAGCCGTAGTCCATAAAAGACACGAGGATGTTCTTTACATAAAATCTTAATCATTGACCATAGAGTATGTATATCAGTCATATCAGATTGTGATTGTTCATTTAAATATCATAGAGATATAAACACGTGATAATCAAAAAGCCCCTAGCTTCGGGTTAAGAGGAATTACACAGAAGTTTTGAAACGTAGCGCCAGAGATCTTACACGCTACGATCGTATTTTGCCGTCAGTGTACAATATTTATCACAAGAATTGGAGATGGTCTTATATAGCGCGGAATATGAATATAATGATTTAATATCTATTCCATTTTATAAAATCGTTTTGAGTCACCAGACTGAAAGGAGAGAAAGCGCATATCTCACAGAACAAGATAACAATGCGAATGCCATCAAAAGAGTAAATCTGATGAGACGAATCTAATCAAATTATTTGAAGCGACAGAAAGGTGAAAGATGTCGTACTCCGGAAAATATCTGTGAACCCTTGTAGACAGTTTATACACGATACCGGTAAGACATATAATGGAGGTTTGTATTATCCTTCTGTGTATTTCACGCAGTAAGTATATCGTGGTATCCCTACCCCTCATTCTCACTTTGAAGCCAATATTGATGATATAATGGTGTATGCAAACTTTGTGGAAGAGCATGACCCTACATGCATATATAGTTCTTCCACATGCCTTTATCGACCCAACACCTCGAGTATGATTTTGTTTTCTTTGTACAGCTCGGGACGGTGTGGTTGAGGTCTTGGGACCCATTTCTGGATAGTTCAAGCCTATCAAAGATATCCGTTAGCGAAATCATCAAGTGTGTAGTGGAGAAGTACAATATAGACGATAATATAATTTGACCTGGTGACCTGGAAAATTGTCGCATGTATGGGTCGTGACCAGAGGTAGGAGTGGTGCTAATTTGGTCAGCATATACATTGAAAATTACAGATATGATATGAAGCGGAAATGGTTACGAGCACTGGACGTTTATGGATGCTACATATATGACGTACATGTACCGGGACTGGTGGGCAGACTTACACGGCTGCGCATGTCGGCCACATATTCCAATGCCAGTTACCACCGAAGGATATAAATGCATATGGGCGAGGATAATAACTGTAAAGCCTCTCTTTCAGTTTGCACCCACTGATCCCGCACATGATCACTCTCCTAAAGTATGGCGAATTGAAACACAATTGGTTGGTCACAAAGACCAAGCTCAATCTCACATGTATAGGCGGCAGTGTTTATCGGTTCCTTTATCCATGGACCAAAGCCATGCCTATACCGCTCCACCTGTGAAAATGTGGAAATAGGTCAAATTCCAATGATTGTGGAGATAGTATGGTGAGGGTATCTCCTACTTTATCATTGTTATTCGAATCATTTGTAGTCAAGTCTTGCCGGCATCATTGAAAACTGTTGACCGCTTCTCTCTTGCAGGAAACAAGCCTATGTTTATGTATACTATGATTGTCTTTTTGAATTTGGTGCTAATACTGTTATATGGAAAATGGAATAGGTCTTTGGATTATGGACGCGGATATTCTCTAATGGACGACGGCTGGATTATGAATGACGGATTAGACGCTTGTAATTTCGGGGTTTGTTCGAAATCTAAATCGAGCTTTGATTGTCAATCGATAGAGTTAAAGAAAAGATAGTTTCACCATCTCACAAACGCCATGATCTGAAGAAGGGTTACATCCTGACGTGATTTGGATTTACACAGCTTATAAAGGGACCCTTATGTCCAGTAAATATAAACAAGAGTAAAAATTGTCTTCAATATTATCTTGGTATGTGACATATCGTCTCCCCATATTGTATCGACTAACACAATTTTCAATGACCTCATGAGTTTTAAGTCATACTGACCTTTGACAATTGACCTTGACCTCAATGTTTATACGCGACATCGTTTTCGCCTAGTGCATCCACTCACAAAAATGCAACTGTCAAAGACATAGACCGAACACGCTCGGTTCAATGATTTCATGATTTTTGTGATTTTTGTGATTTTGGTACACGACACAGCGTTTCCCCCTAGGGTATTCACTCACAAAAAAATTGGAACTGTAAGCCTACATAGAAAACTGTCCCAGATAAAGACCTGAAAGACGGACTGACGGAAATCGCCATCTCATAATACGTCCACCTTTTGGGTGGGCGTATAAAAAAAACTAGTAATATGTCAAATTGTCTCAGCCACATATATTCGTCGTAGCAATTGGGCAAACTCAAAAGACACACTGAGTGTTGTGGTTCCACGTTTCTGTATCTGATATATCTTAAGGCACTAGCAAACTAATTACATGAATTACATATTGCAGAAAAAAATGAAGCACTATGTAGTACATGCATATATATATAGAGTGAGAGTTTATACATATATTGCAGGTATAGTGGAGCTTGTATTTAAGGTATGTCCCTGTGCACTCACGGGTGCATTGACGCCTGACTCCCGGTGTAAATTTGTGGGTCATACTTTCCCTCACCCCTCCCATGTCTACAATATGGGAACTGCTTTCAATCAGTGATAACTGGACTATTTTTGACTTAAAAATTACCAAAATTGTTATCACTGTAAGCAATATATTTAGGATAATTTGATGCCTACTTTCTATATTTACAACAGTTATCAATAGAAATAAAAGGATTCCCAATGCTGTAGACATAGACAGGAGAGGAATACAAAGTGGATGATCGTTATCTCTCCCACTATCCCCCCCCCCACACACAACATATAGCTGTCATAAACAGCCTATGCAGCTGTGACACAATTCCAAAATGTTTACTTTATCCAAGGCCCTAGTATAAGTGGTTGATCCTTTCGGATAGGGGATAGATTTCTGTTGGATTCAGTTACACCCCAAAGAAATTTGTCAGATTTTCATATTTTAGAGAGAGTCGGTTAGATATATATCTTCTAATTATCTTCTTCGAATCGAGCAAACGACTTTCCATCCTCGGTAATCGTACGGTTAGATTGAAAATTGGACAGATTTACTACATGACAAACGGCACGTTTACGTTACCATCTGGTAATTACGTTGGAATATTGCCATATTCCGGGCGGATAAGAACTATGCCATGACAACTTGACTTTTTTTCGAAAATTCTAGATGTTTTCGATGCTGCGCATTAGTAGGCCTACTTCTTCTCAATCGAACTAGGCTAGATAAAATGACAGGGTCAAACCATGAACAACGACATAATTTGGACAGCTGAGGCAGCATTTTTCACTCTGCCTCGACCGGCTGGAATAAAACAATGATGCCGAATTTCTAATCTACGAGATGAATAGTTCTTGAGAGAAGAACTTGCCATGGGGGAACCGGGGGGGGGGGGGCACAGAGTGCTGACGTAGAGTAGACCACCCCCATCCAAATCCCACAGATGAAGCGAAGGGGTTTTATCTCCTTCATTCCACTAGAGGTGTAATGATGCAGGAAACTTTGGGTAAGTACCCAATGGCCCTCGCAATTTAAGTTATTAATTAACGAATATTACCTACATGGAGTATACAGAAGCTATATGTTCATATATATGAAATATATACAGATATTTCTCTTTATAAAACAGATTTGCAATCAAATATTCTAGAACAGTTCTCAATCTATTATTTAAAATAATTGCAGGAACCCTTGCAAAATAGAAGGCTTGATAGTGCCATATTATAAAACGTTTAATTTTCTATATGAAACGTCGTGTTATCTCTATGAACACACAGATAATACGACGTTTCATATAGAAAATTATACGTTTTATAATATGGCACCAATAAGCCACCGTAGCGGGGCAATTACACTCAAATCAGGCAACTGGAATTTGGAATTTCAAATAAGAGAAATAATCTCACTGACAAAAAAAATTGATACGTACATGTATACAGTAATGTGTGTTACGGCAAGTTCGAGAAAATCGGTGATTAGGATTATTTCCGGTGTAAGAGGGAAGAATGTCCGGTAGTTAAAAAAAAATGTCCGGCTCTTGTCGGATAACCTACCTAGGACAGTTTTGCCTGATTTACAACTCATATGATAAGACTTATTTTGAAACCGAAGAAAAGGGACATCGTTTCCTGGGACATTCACACAGTTTTACGATTTGATAATCAGAGTACACCGATGCTAGCCGTGCTAGATCATGGAAACATATACTCGAAAAAATAAAAAAAATAAAATTCCTAAAGTAGTTTGAAATCGTAATAATGATGAGTTTTCAATCTAACCAAATTTATATACACATATAATCAAACTTTATTTGGTTTGGGCTTGAGGTATCATATTTTTGTTAAAATGTAAAATTATTCCAGTAAAAGTCTTTCGGTGTAATTTCGGTGCCCAGATTGGTTAAGACTATTTTTATCTTTTACGGGTTCATACGCAAAGTATAAGAAGCAACAAGTCAAGAGCCATTATGATAAATTGACAGCATCATTGCATGTTTCTTTTAAAACAAACAATAGTTGCCCCTGTCAGAATATATGCATTAGTGTATATGTACTACACGTAACACGGCCGTAAAAACGAGATAAGAGCTAACTGCTTTAACATGAGAACAAACCGTTTGATGAAAAGCATAACTGACTAGTAAAATAGACAGGGAAGAAAACTCCCGTGGCTGAGTTATTTATGACATCGGCAGTTAGACGTACTTAGAAAAATAAACAGGAACGCCAGAAGCATAAGATAAAAGAAGAAACGCATATTTCTTCCGCCGGTTTTGGTTCAAGGCAGCAAACGCGCAGAAACTAGAAGTGCACGGGCTACCATAATGCTGTGTAGCCTGATGCTTAGTGCAAGGCACGTATCGTTTACCCTGCACCTTCGTATCTCCACACTCCACAGACGTCAATTTATCATTCTCGGGTCTTCTCGGCATTATCCTAACCACCAGAAGACAGCCTGATTAACCTAGAAACATCTGTGATAGATCCCTCAGCGCAGCTTGACTTCGAGAATAATATTCCTGGAGTTTGGAAGATTTTTCTGTGGCCCAAACCCAGGATATCGTGTAACACATGCAGCTTACACGGGCTGATAGCAGTTGCAGAACGCACAGCAAACTATATTAAACATCTTCACAAATGCTATATAGGCCTACCGGTTTACCGGTGTACTGCTAGTCTACCAGCAGCTATTTCTAACACACCGTTAACCCCTCGCAGATGAGCATCGTAGCTCATTTCAGCAGTGTTATTGAAATTTGTCCGGAACACTTCTAAGTTTCTTAGAATGGAACGATTTACCGGGTTCTGTTTCAAGCAATCTCAATATTCGTCTTCAAATGTAGCAATTCAATAAGTTTATTTCAAATAATTTTAATATTTACTCCTAAGTTTATGTGTTTTTTAATGTTTTTTTTTATGGGGGGGGGGCAGAGTTTTCAACAAAGTGACTATGACACTTGTGTTATCGTATTGCATATTGTTGGAAAGCGTGACAGCTTATGGAGAAATTCAAAATGCAAAATGAATTGAATTGAATTGATTTGAGTTTATTCACCAATCTAAAGTAACACACATGCATAATGAGAGAAATCATATATCACTGAGGTAAGTGACTGGCGGAAAAAAATCACAGGGGGTTTGTACTATCCCATAATATACAATAAGTATATGAATAAACAGGTGATGATATTGGTGTGAGATGATAAAATATATAGTTATCTATGACAGTTATGAAGAAGAAAGGTGATGAATTCTATGGCATTGAATATATTTTGCGTTGTACAAATGCACGTCAGTAATATATCATCAGAGATCATCAACTGAAACCAGTGATTTTATAGGTGGAATCCTCAATTAGATTGAGAAATTTATCTTTGGCATAATTACTTCTAATAATCCGAAGGTGTTGATATTTTATGTTCACTCTTTATTGTGCCAGAAATATTAAGTAAACTTTTTGGTGATAGCCATGATATTAATGCCTATAGATGGCTATGGCTGTAAATTAAATGTACATGACAGGGTGATTTTTTTTTTAACAGGAGTTTTTTACTGCCCAAGGGAAATAAATTAAATCATGAGAAATTAAAACATCCCTGTCATGGAGACTGAATTTGGAATCATTTTTCTATTTTTATTTTCTATTTTTCTATGATAACTGATTTTTGGTTTATCTACAACGAGTTTATATAGGTGGAAGTCATAAGTGGGACTTTAGGGGAAATTTGGCCTTTGGTCTGCCATACCTTGGCAACCGTTTTGAAAATTCCACGAAATAAAACGCCAGTTTCTTCAGAATTTCAATGTCTATCTGAGACCGGAGACAACCGATAAACATTTTCAATTGGTAGTTAGTTAAGTATACAGACATGATTATACAGTCAAAGACGATGCCATGCATATAGCAGAGGCGGTCCCTCATGCTGTGAAAAAGCTGCTTACATCATGATCCTAGTTTGTAGTAGCCCTTATTTGGTTCCAACTTAAACTACAATAATTCAAAACTATTTGGCACTTTATAATATATACGGGCATTTGACCATTATTCTTATAAAATAATATAGGCCTACACCCCCTCCCTACCAAAATTAGGCAGACAAAGGATATGTTCCAACAATACGGGGAAAAACTCCCTTGTGTGTGATAGTAATCAAGCTGAATTTTTTTTTCAATCAAAAACCTGCCAAATCAGATTTTTCTTCAAGTTTACATACTGAAATATCAGCCTCGAACAAAAGTGATGCTCCGTTATATAAAAATGGAGATACGATTGATCAAAATGTGTTCCCTGGACCGATATGTTATTTTTGAGGTATATACAGTGAGGATTTTCTCTTATAGCAAAAATATGACACCTCAAACTAAATAATTTTGTCACACAATATATTAGGAAGTTTGTTTATTGGAAAGAACCACGAATGGTTTTGGTTTGAAGTGTCATATGTTTGTTACAAAAGAAAATTCTCCATGAAAGTGCTTCAAAAATACCAAAATAAGCCCGGGGGGGGGGGGGGCACATTTTGATCAATCATATCTCAATTTTTATGCAACTGAACATCTCAGTTTTTTCGAAGGGGATATTTCAGTGTGTTGTCTTCAAGAAAAATGTTATTTGGCAGGTTTTGGAGTTGAAAAAACGGCTTTATTACCGTCACACACAAAGGCGTTTTTCGAATATAAACGTAACATATCCTTTGTATGTTTTATGTAGTAAAACATTGTTTCTGAAAAGTGTGTTCCAAAGTAATACCAACATATAAATCAATGACCAGTGTAATACAGATTTGGATATACTACTGTCTTATTTTTTGTTTGAATATCTTTCAAGGTTCCACAAAAAAATATTATGCACTGTTATTATTCTCTCTAAGGGAAATTCTGGGAGTTAATACACAGATATGTTGGATTGCAGATCTCTGCTATATATATTTCACCACACCCTGGCTAGGAGAGAGCTGAAACTCCCCACACTGGATATTTGGATAAATGTGATGAAAAATCTTGTGTCAATAAACCAAGAAATTAGTGTAATTCACTAACAAGAAAAGGGCGAAAATGGAAAACTTTCTATAGGGACCATAGCCGCCAAGAGAATTTGATATCTTATACTTACAATTATGAAACATTCAGGTAAAAATGAACCCAATATGATAAGCTATGATGTAATTCATTAACAAGAAAAGGGCGAAAATGGAAACCTTTCTATAGGAACCATAGCCGCCAACAGAATTTAATATCTTATACGTACAATTATGAAACATTCACGTAAAAATGAACCCAATATGATAAGCTATGATGTCAATGAGATTTACCTCACAATCTGTTTCAGAGTTACGGCGAGATCTTTGGTGAACATTGAATGCACGCGCGTGCGTGTGTGTGGTGAATACACAGAGGAGGCGAGGAGGGGGGGTAATTTCCCAATCTTGATGGTAATTATATTTCGAAATTTTGAAGAAAACTGAGTCTATTAATTTACTTTACTTATTCAGACTAAATGAGTAAGCTAAATTATAGTTCCTGGTGGAAAGGATTTTTCAGTGGAAGAAATTGAAATTATAGTCTGACAGTATATGAGGATGGATTCTCGATTAGACGTCACATGTGCGAAATGTATTTATAAATCACCGGGTTAACTGTCAGAGTACCGGTATACTGCAGTACAGAGGAATGCGAACATGCCGGCCGGTAGACTCATCTGATTGCTAGCGAATACATGTGTGAAAATATCCAGTGAACAACGTCATTCTATGACTGGAGTAAAACCATACTCCAACCCTCGTTATGCTGGTCTCGGATAGCACCCAGTTTCACCCCTGCCCTTTTATATCCTGTACGCGTATTCTTGCCCCATTCAAGCCTCGGTAACTCAGCTGTTTCGTGGAAATTGGCAAAACGGGGGAGTAGAGATATCATATATAGAACCTAGATGATATAAAGGCCTAATATAAACAGTCAGTTTTGTACCCCATTAGTAGTACCAGACAAAGGTATACCGGTTTACCCTACCTGGCAATCTGCTGTCTACGCTACGTAACGAGCAGATCAGAAATGGTTCTAAAGGAAACCAGCTGATTTTTGCCATAGTTCGACAAATCGCAAACAATTGATCCTTGACGGCGCCAGCGGTTTAGGTTTCTCTGGCTGTCATTTATTTGCAAGATAAACAGATGAGATTTCACTTTAATGGTTTTTCATTCCACAAAATTCGAGTGGGAGTATATATTTGCGCATCCACGGTGCAGACAGCAATACACTTCGTCCGTAACAACGTAAATCCCCGAAGACTGAGTAAAAATCCAACTGCTTGAATGCCAGATAAAGATTTGTTTGCTGAAATTAAACTGGTTAAATCCCAACAGCTGCATATGCATGCCGTGATCGTATCTAGTATCTGATTGCAGCCAGATGTCATCCATTCCGGCTGGAAGGATCTTTCGAAACTCAGCACTCAAGAGACGTAAACTAGTGTGTAAAGTTTAAAAATATGCTTCACTAATTGGAATAATTTTCTGTACTACAGTGAACTATCTGCTGTTTTCGTTCTGTGCATTAAAACGAAAGGTGGTCGCAAAACATGCTCAGTATAATGATCGGGGTGCAGATGAAATACATCGAAATCCCTTTCGTGCCGCCATGTTGGATCGTGTTTCATACATTTGCAAACGGAAAGAACAAGCAAAAATCGTCAAACAAAAAGGGTCAAAATTTATGAGAACTATAGGAAACTAAAAGCCTACCTTCTATTTCTTCTCTAGAAAGTCCTGCCTGCAAAAAATAAAGAAAAGAATGTCAAAATAGTATAATCTTCACTGGCTTGGCTATGGCTGTAACTATTCCATATCCAAGAAACACTGATATTTTCTTTTCAATCCAGTCGAACTTATTACATATTGAAGATTAGAAAAATTAAAAATAAAATGGCTATCATGGAAGAATGATTTCTGCAAAACTTACCATTTTTCTGATCTAAAGGGACCTGCAGCCTTTCAAACAGAGAAGAGTGTTTGCTACGTTCGTCACGGAATGGTAAGAATGTTGGAGAACCGCTTCAAAACGCCGGCTTGGTTATATAGGACCAGTCCACGGGAGAAATTAGGGGTGAGTGGTTAGGTTTGGGACTCTTCTTGTAACACAATACAGCCGAAGTGGAATATTCCAAGATGGAGCTTTGAGTTAATTAGAATTAGGTAATCAAGATAAATTAAAGGAGAACTATCGCTTGTCGTCGGATTTCATGGAAACTTCCCCACGCTAGTGAAATCTGGTCTCCTCTTACACTCCAGACAAAAGTCCAATAAACCGGATATTACGTCACTGCAGGGTATATGTGTACAGCGCAGTTCTGCGGTTTCTGCGCAGTTGCAACCTGATCTGTTCTAATCCAAGAATAACTTTTGCAGGGGTGAAGCATCCCCGGCGATCATGCCAAAGCGGATTCGACCTGAAGCAAAAGAACGACTGCTGACAAAAAACAATCAGCTCTAGGTCGAAAAACTCAGGCAGACGAGTTCGCGAAGAAAGTCTACCATCTTCCGAGACGTTTAGCGTCTTTAAAATTCTACGATTATTTTATTATTTAAACTTCCGTGAAGGAGAATCTTGGTAAATGGTAGAAAGAAGGATGTACATATTTGGTACATAATGATATGTAGCGTGTGCGAGAAAGCACGAATCCACCCCTTGGAGAATGTCACTCCCCCCACCAAACATGGCAGACGGCTAAAACCCGATACGTCTTACAAACCATGAGATTACGACTCTCAACCAGAACGAACAGTTATATGCTGCTAAGAGAATTAGGTCTGCGCGTCAGTGCTTTTAGTTAATCAAACACACATCACTGCCAGTGTGGGGTTTTCAACCTCCCCCGCCGTTTCAAGAAAGTTAACCACGAAGCATTGAGGAAGTTCTTGGTCAAACTGCATAGTCGACCTGCATATCAAGGGTGTTCTTGAAGAACGCAACCATTTATAACGCGTACGTCGTAAATCTGCGCTCAAAGTTCAGTTCTATGTCTTTGTAGGTGGTAAACATGTTTGTGTCAAACTGTAAATTATGTGTTTACCGCGCATGGTTCATTGTGCCCTTGTCAAGTATGTGTACGGTACTCTTCGTCTGATGATATTTAAACTCAAAATTTCGTTACTAGCCAATTTCTTTCTTGTATTAAAAATGACCGACTCCCATAACCGTTTTCGATGAATCTGGCGTTGTCCGACACAGACGAAACGCGCATATGAAACCTAATATAAAACTGAATATTCCATATGTAGTCTGGAGATATATCACACATTCCCATATACAATATCACGGTGAGAAGAGAAGTGCAATTTGCAGTACTAAAAGTAGAATCCCACTTTAGTAGTAGAAAAAGTGCACATCTCTTAGTATTGTGGGGCGTCGGTGGTGGGGAATGTGGAGGGTCGTGGGGCTCCCGGGGATGACGTCACGGATGATGTCACGTGCGGGTCAAAAGTCACATCCGGTGTGAGGTCAAAGGTTACTCCAGTCACGTGACTGGGCGGATGCAAAAGTATTTTCCGGGAAAATAGGGGAATTTTTATACTAAAAACTGCTGGAAATCTCCGTCAAGTTGGTCTGGGTGGTCCCTACGTGGTCCCCATCATGACGTCATCAAGTTTTAAAACTGGAAAATATGCCTTTAGCTGTGAAAATATTATCACTCATCTTTCAGTTTGGAATAGGGTAAAAAAATCACCGATTAATTTTTAGTATCAGGACTCGGAAAATCCTGAGCATCAAAAAATCTCACATTAGAAGGAGGCCAGTATGTACGTCATCATGAGGTCAGTATGACGTCATTATGCCGTCATTGTCCTAGAATAGCCGTATAATTCCTGATTCCACCGAAACAACCTGAATATTTTGGTTATACTTCAGACTAGGAAGCTGAATCTTTATGTCTAATTATATCAGAAACTGTAAACGAAATTACAATGGCTGCTTTTGTCCAAAAACCTGTGTATTCGGTTATCTTCATCATATAAAGATGGTGTAGGCGATACATGTTTTCTTCTATTTATACTATATATGTTCATATGCAATAAGTACAAGGACTTATATCCACGATAAACAACAGTTGTAGTTCATATTACAGTTCATATTGCAGCGCGTGAGTCTCTAATACAGTTAGAAAAATCATTGCTACCGCATCTGGGGGATTCTTCGTAATTTACAAAATTGTAAAGAAAAAGTAAAAAAAGCAGGAAAAAAATAATAAAAATAACTGTCAAAACATTCGGCCAACTGTTTCTCTTTTTTGGAAACACGTCAATGTGACGTCATATGAGCAGCCCTTGTAAAGGTTTTTTTCATTTCCATGCAGAACTTGACTAAAAAAATCGTGTGTACATTTTCAGCTTCCTGGCCCTAGGAAAACGAAAATATTTAAGAAGAATCAGGAATTATATGGCTATTTTTCTCCAATAGAGTCACGATGATGTCATAATGGCCTCCCACCCATCTTTTTTTGGAGTTTAGCATATCCAATATTATAAACCCATACAAAGTTTGTGTGAAAAATGGTGCTTCCGATGTGTAAAGACTATTGAATCAGTAATATAGCATACAAGTACCATAACACCTTCTAGTACACCATCTTTTGCAAATGATACACCATACCGGTAAATAGATAATACGGTACCAGTAAACCATTACCGGTACCACGTTTCTAAACGATGATATGGCACACCATATCACTAGCATTTATTGAATAGGTGATATAGGACACCATAATATCGGAACCCATATATTAGAGGTGATATAGGATAACATAATAATGGTAGCATCTGTTGTAGGTGATATAGGACATCAAAATACGGAACCATCTGTTGAATAGGTGAGGTAATACTGGAACCATCTGTTGGATCGCAGATATTGGACACCATAATACCGGTACCATCTGTTGAATAGGTGATATAGGTCACCATAATACCGGAACCCATCTATTGGATAGGTGATATAGGACACCATTATAACGAAACCGTCTGTTAATTAGTTGATATTGGACACCATAATACCGGAATCATCTGTTGCAGTTATAGGACACCAAACTACCGGAGCCATCTGCTGGTTAGCTGACATTGGACACCATACTATCGGAACCATCTGTTGGATAGGTGATATATGACACCATAATACCGGAACCATCTGTTGAATAGGAGATATAGGACACCATAATACCGGAACCATCTGTTGAATAGGAGATATATGACACCATAATACCGGAATCATCTGTTGAATAGGAGATATAGGACACCATAATACCGGAACCATCTGTCGGATAGGTGATATACGGCACCATAATACCGGAACCATCTGTTGAATAGGAGATATATGACACCATAATACCGGAACCATCTGTTGAATAGGAGATATAGGACACCATAATACCGGAACCATCTGTCGGATAGGAGATATATGGCACCATAATACCGGAACCATCTGTTGAATAGGAGATATAGGACACCATAATACCGGAACCATCTGTCGGATAGGAGATATATGGCACCATAATACCGGAACCATCTGTTGAATAGGAGATATATGACACCATAATACCGGAACCATCTGTTGAATAGGAGATATATGACACCATAATACCGGAATCATCTGTTGAATAGGAGATATAGGACACCATAATACCGGAACCATCTGTTGAATAGGAGATATATGACACCATAATACCGGAATCATCTGTTGAATAGGAGATATAGGACACCATAATACCGGAACCATCTGTCGGATAGGTGATATACGGCACCATAATACCGGAACCATCTGTTGAATAGGAGATATATGACACCATAATACCGGAACCATCTGTTGAATAGGAGATATATGACACCATAATACCGGAACCATCTGTTGAATAGGAGATATAGGACACCATAATACCGGAACCATCTGTCGGATAGGTGATATATGGCACCATAATACCGGAACCATCTGTTGAATAGGAGATATATGACACCATAATACCGGAACCATCTTTTGAATAGGAGATATAGGACACCATAATACCGGAACCATCTGATGGATAGGTGATATATGACACCATAATACCGGAACCATCTGTTAAATAGGAGATATATGACACCATAATACCGGAACCATCTGTTGAATAGGTGATATATGACACCATAATGCCGGAACCATCTTTTGAATAGGAGATATAGGACACCATAATACCGGAACCATCTGTTGGATAGGTGATATAGGACCCCATAATACCGGAACCATCTGTTGGATAGGTGATATAGGACCCCATAATACCGGAACCATCTGTTGAATAGGAAATTTTGGACACCATAATACTGGTACCATCTGCTGGATGTGATATAGGAGACCATAATACTGGTACCATCTATTAATTAGTTGATATGGGACACCATAATACCTGAGCCATCTGTTGAATAAGTGATATAGGAGACCATAATACCGGAAACATCTGTTGAATAGGTGACACAGGACACCATAATACTGGTACCATCTGTTAACTAGTTGATATGGGACACCATAATACCCTAACCATCCGCTATTTAGTTGATGTGCGATACCATGATACCGGAGCCATCTGTTAATTAGTTGATATGGGACACCATAATACCGAAGCCATCTTTTGTATAAGTCATATAGGACACCATAATACCGGAACCATCTGTTGAGTAGGTAATATAAGATCCCATGATACCGGAACCATTTGTTATTTAGTTGGACATCATAATACCGGAGCCATCTGTTAATTAGTTGATATCGGACACCATGATACCGAAGCCATCTATTCAATAAGTGATTTAGAACACCAAAATACTGGCACCATCTGCTGAATAAGTGATATAGGACACCAAAATACTGGTACCATCTCTTGAATAGGTGATATGGGACACCATATTACTGGTACCATCCCTTCGCTGTATAGCTGAAATATTGCTGAACGCAACGTTATACCTTAATTTTCTCTCTCTCTCCCTGGTACCATCTGTTGAATGGTTGATATAGGACACCATAATACCGGGACGAATTGTTATTTAGTTGATATGGGACACCATAATACTGGTACCATCTGTTGAACAGGTGATATAGGACACCATAATACTGGTACCATCTGTTGAATATGTGATATAGGGCAACATAAGATTGGTACCATCCCTGAAAGCTAAAATATTGCTGAATATTTACGACGTTAAACCTTAATTCTCTCTGTCTCTCTCCCTGGTACCATCTGTTGAATGGTTGATATACATGAAGGACACTATAATACTGGAATCATCTGTTATTTAGTTGATATGGGATACAATAATACTGGTACCATATGTTGGATAGGTGATATGGGACACCATAATACCAAGAGCACTGGCTATTTTGTGGCTATTAGTCTAGAACTTCATACGAATGGCTAAAATACCTAGCAGTAAGCTAGAATTATACAGTTTACCATTTCAAAGACCTATAGTGCTTAGTCCGTGGTAGTGTTACGTCAGTTTTCAGGACATGGCTAGTCGACCTAATGTTTGTTGGAACGCTCAAACGTTATCGATTCTTCTACAAAGCTGATCAGACATCATGAACCTACATTGGAAGATCAGATGGCAAAGCAGCTGCAGAATATAGGTCTCTTTTCGAAGCTGATTGTCGTTTGAGAACTACACTGTAAATACTTCCCGTAATCTGCCCGACTTCACCTCATGTCTAGATTCCTATATATATTAAAACATTATAGGCTCATTTATTTAAATATAAGAGTTTGGTTTAAATGATATGCACGTATACTTATCAGTTAAAAACAACAACCGCCAAATCAAGTGCTATTTTTTTATCGCCGATTTCTGACAGGTGTTACATTTCCAACACTCACGCAACCACTGCCGCCATCATATGACGTGGCCGTTATGCCGAACATTACTATGTCATTTATCCTTGTGACCCCCAGTCCTTCGAGCTTGTCGGGAGAGACACATTACTGCAATTAACAGGCAAGAACACCATCGTACAAAATCATAAGAACCGCTTGCTTGAAACATTTTATTTCGAAGTTATGACTAATAATATGAATACATCTGAATATTAACTGTTGTAAGTTGCAGAGCAAATAAATTCTATGATATCCCAAACCCATTGATGATAATGATAAAGTTTGATGTTCAACAGCCAACGGGTCCTTTGATAACCTTCCTGATAAATTCTGAAAATATACGAGAAATGAAATGTTCATTGAATATTTTTTAAAAACATGTACATAATATATTAGAGTTCTAAAACTGTAAATTACGCATGCGCAGATGAAAGAAGTGCATACTGTTTTGGACACTTTGAACATATGAGCTGTGGTTATTCAAACAATCAGTTTTAAATTTACATTTACATTTCTATGCTCACAAAACAATATATTTATCAATGCAAATTTAGAAAAAACAAAGCCTCAGTTTATAGCCCTTTTGAACATATTTAAGAAGCACTATTCTCTGATAAAATACAATGCGCACATCCAACATAATGAATCAAAAACCGACAAAATATGGATTCTGTTTAAAAAGTGTCTGGAGACCGCTGATCGCCTTCGGAGTTGAGTGATTATAATTATTTAATTTGTTCTTGTGTATATACTTTGATAAAGAGCTTATGGGACTTTAGTATTGGGCCGTTTGCCAATATATGATAGAGGACATACGAGGATTTGTATATATATTTATGGAATAAAAATATAAAAATATAAAAAAAATAAAAAATAAAAAAAACGTTTTAAATTTACTATGATGCATTTGGAAAGAGAAAGCATTCAACATCACTCGCGATCCCCACAAAGAGACCGGACCAATGAGTCAATCAAAATATATATAACGCTGGGTGTATGCTTATATAATGTTAAAAATGTTTCACCCAAGGCTGAAAGGAGGATGGAGAGGCGGAGTGTAATTTTGACCGAAATTGCGATAGGTGCTCACGTTTTTCGAAAAAAGGTTTTCGGTGAGCATACATCGCTCAAATCACACACAATATTACCATGTGTGTTGGCTGTCAAGACATGATCTTGCGTTTTCGGCAGTGTAACAAAAGCAATATGGAAATGAATTTTCTAATCATTGTTGACCAAAATAGTCGGTTTTCGAATTTAGATTCAAAGGCGAATTAATAGGGAGACATCCCTTGCAACACAAATGCACAATATCGATGGCCAATGGAGCATCGAGTATGTCGATACAATCTTGATGATCGCGTTGAATGGCTTCAGCTTGTCATGGCAGACATGTTACTATCCGTCTAAGGAGAGAGTCATTAATGTTTATGATATAATACAAACATAAGTTTATAACATTCATAACAGACAACAAGGTGGACAAGTCGAAGCGAATACATTCGTCAAATCCAAAATTCAGTAACCAGCCGCATACTCCCTACAGCGCATGCTTCACTTCACAGGCTCATTAACATCCCTGCCTCCAATAGCGGAAGTTGACCTTTACTACCTTACTATGGCGTATAGGGGAAAACCCACGTACGCACGGTTCAGTTTGAATCCGGCCGAACAACTCCTTCAGTTTTGCGCATGAGCGAACTACTTTTCTTATGCTCTGTCCAGATAAACAGGGAAAATAATCTCCAGATAATTCTTTTTAACGCCAAGTTAACAGAGGTATTATGCACATTTGAAAAGTAATCGAAATGTTCGGCAAACATCTATTTCACCATGATGTTACTTCCGGCGATGCGCGCGCGGCCGGGAATCATGTCCAAAAATCTGAATAGTGGCTGGGGTATCATTAGACCCCCAGCAAGGTGGTTGAACCAGCCGTTGTCCATGAAGGGCTTCCGCGGCCGTGATCGATAAACCTTATTCCTAAGACAAAATGAGTTCCAAGCAAGCAAACAATAAATCAATAAAGTTTCTTGGGAGATAGAAGTGGCAGGGGGCAGGGGATGATGCATGTCCCTATCATCAAGTCACTCTTGCCATATTCTTGCCTGATATCTAAGTCGTTTTCTTTGGTATTGCAGTCCCGAGAACGTGGGGTCTGTCTTGAATATTTCGTAGTGCGAGTTACCAGTTGCAGTGTTTCCCGAACCTTTGTTCCCAAATTGGTGGTAACCCATAGAATTTTATAAGGAACCGGTATCTGGATATATGCGATTTGTTGGCCCAACGTTGGTTTTTGGTTGGCGTGGTCGGCGTTGGATACCAATTGTCGGGCCAACGTTGGACAGCAACAGGGATAGGCATCCCTATACGGCGTAATAATCATACTAATGAACGTATATCGTGAGCACGCATGAGCACAGGTTTGTCGTAAGCAAATTAAGATTGTCGTCTCTTAACCCTCTCTGTACTGTATCGGTACAATAGTATCGATAGAAAAAAAGTTCAACAATTCCTGTCATTGGCATACGAAAATAATGAACTTCTAGACAAATATTCTCTTCATATTACATCTTGTTGGAAAGCTCGGAATATCAACTTTGAAATTACGAAAACGATGAAAAGTATATCCTCGCTTCATGGGAGTTCATGACAGTGTTGATACTAGTTTGGAACTGTCAAAACTACCGGTACAGAGAGAGTTAAATCTCAAGCCTTTGCGAAGCTTATAAGCTTAGTAATTTAATGCATTCCAGTGTGTTTTAGTGCAGCTTATTTGGTATTATTATACATACCTTCATATTTCACATTTCCATCCAAGTTTGCTCTCAGGTCCGTGTATTTCATTATCTCGTCTACTTCTTCGTCAGTTAATCTTTCACCTATCAGAACAAAATACAGCAAGTTAGTTAGACACCTGGACGTGGACGTGTGACAAAATAATCGCATCGCCTCAACATGCTCACTATACCATCTTCACAAGTCCAGGTAAATCCGAAATCCTCACAGAGGGTTACCTGGACATTTTTGGTGATTCGAATGAGTTCTTGAGTCGATGCCTCTATTTTTCAATCTCGTACATTTCATCCCCTGCGCTTGTTTTGAATTAGCATGTCGGTATCCCAAGCCTGTGGTTTTTCCTTTGGCTTCCGACGTCGATTTCCGCCTGGCATCAAAGCAGTTTGGCCCGCGATGAAATTCAAACCTGTCACATCTCATATCTCGCATGCGATTGGCCTAATCAGCTAGCTTAGCGCTTTCACCGATTGGTTTGACTTAGAGGAAACCTCTAGGTCTATCTATAGCCAGAACTCGTATGGATAGCTAACCAAGCCAGTGTATCGATCCTAACAGATCGATCGATACAGTGGCTCGCGAGAATGGCTCACTCAGATGATCCTCTCTGTGGACAGTGTGTCATGCACCGCCTACGTCTGTGAAACAGTCGAATTTGTCACAACCCGGGAACATTGAAATGTACGGACTGACTGTAGTACAATGTACATGTAGACCTATAGTTTATTATGGGGCGACCAACAGTTGATCCCATTGGCCAATTGTTGTTACATAACGGGGATGTTCCTCAGGTTTTGAAGTAAAATCCTTCAGTTACTAACCTATGAGACTTTGTCCTGCCTGGCTAAGTAATATGAACCCGATCTAGCCAAGCCCTCTACGGAATCGGGTCGTCATTCTTTGAGATATGACTCGCTGAAAACGACGTGAAATCTGCTCAAAACTTATTGCTCCATCACAGACTCACTCGGGAGTCGAGTAGAGCTAAAGAGGCTAGTTTACAATGTTTCTTAAGATTTGCTGTCGCCCCACCCTATACTTACCGTAAGATGTCAGAACATGCCGAAGGGAGGCTGCCGAGATGTAACCCTGACCCTCGCGGTCAAAAGACCTGAAACCTTCTTGAAATTCAGCAAATGTACCCATCTCTTCTGGCTTCAAGGCTTTTATCGCTTTGTAGATTGGCAGGAAATCTTCAAAGGTGAACTGTTTCTCTCCTGTAAAATGCGAAAGCAGAAATTGACTCATCTTTGCTAGCCAAATCCACTACACCTCAAAGCTAGCGAAGATGAAATTGACCGTGCAGTGTTGAATAGACAGGTCCCAGCCAAGAAAAAACTAACATTTTTTGGGGTCAAAGTTTTCTCAGTGGTTCCGTCATCCTTAACTTATGCCCTTTCAATTTCGCTGAGGGGTCACCCTGGATTTGGCCTCAAATCCAATATGGCGGCCAAAATCCAAAATGGCCGCCAATACCCATAGAAGCTCACAATTTCCTGCTCGAAAATCAATTTTCTAACCACAAACTAGGTTTTTTTTCTAGTCCTACGTAGGGTATGAATAATTAGTTAATTTTGGAATGATTTGTAATTCGTCTGAAAATTCAATATGGCCGCCAAAATCCAAAATGGCGGCCAATGTCCATTGAATCACACATTTTCCTGCCCCAATATGTAGAGATAGACCATCCTTGGTCCGAATGCGTCCTGTGGGGTATCATCTTGTAGCTCTCGGGGTGTAGACCCCGATTTGAGGGATACCCATGTCATCTGTGACGTCATCGGTGACGTCGTCAGTACGAGTAGTAGCGAAAGCGGGCATTTCGGAGGTGCAATGGATTGCGTTTGGAGTAGATGACGGCCTTTTTCCCCCATGCTGTTACATGTGAGTGTGAGTCTATGCGCGCGTGTGAGTGAGTGAGTGAGTGATTGAGTGGGATCCGACTTTACTAATGTATCGTCCGTTTTTATCATTTTGCGCATGCGCAGTCTGGCTGTAGTATAGAAAGCAGGCATTTTGGGTATTCGTGGAGGTTTGTTGAGAGATTGAGGGACCATTCCTGGTCAAATGGACCGTGTGGGGTATCCGCATGAAGCTCTCGTGGGTAAGACTGGTTTGTTTTCATTGAAAGTCGCGCCAATCTGCGCATGGGCAGTTGGGGTGTAATAAGTAAAGTTATCATTTTGGGAGGTGCGTGGGGGCCTGTTGAGTGATGAGGGACCATTCTTGGTCCGAATGTCTCGTGTGAGATGTCAAAGTGAAGCTTTCCTGGTGTAGACCATGACTTGAGGGGTCTCCCTGTCATCTGTGACGTCATTCTTGACGTCATCAGTAGGAGTAGTAGCCAAAGTGGGAATTTTGGGGGTGTGAAGTAAGGTGTTTGGGGTAGAGATGGACCATGTTTGGTCCGAATGGCCCGATTGAGGTGTCCTAGTGAAGCTTTCGTGGGATAGAGTCAGACTGGCATGTCTTTTTATTGAAAGTCCCGCCAATCTGAACATGCGCAGTTGTGGGGTAGTAAGTGGTCATTCTGAAGGTGCGTGCGGATGTGTTTGAGCGATTGAGGGACCATTCTTGGTCCGAATGCGTCGTGTGGTGTGTCGAATCAAAGCTTTCGTGGTGTGGAACACGATTTGAGGGATATGCGGGTCATCTGTGACGTCATTGCTGACGTCCTCAGTAGGAGTTGTAGCCAAATTGGATATTTTGGCGGTGTGAGGGAAGGTGTTCGGGGTAGAAATGGACCATCCGTGGTCCGAATGCGTCGTGTGAGGTGTCATCTTGTAGCAGCACCCACCAACGACAAGCTCAATGCTTCAACGCCCTGATGAATTAGCCCTGAAGCCCTGCGCGCCTATACGTAGCTCTACGGTTGTAGTCCGTGATAAGTGCTATTCTGATTCATGGTTAGTCTAAAAGTAGAGCAACAACAACAACATCATCAAATATTACAGGTTAATCCTTTTATTATCCCCTCCATCACAGCACATCCACGCTAAGGGAACCACTATGGGTGTGTTTACAATTCACTTATGCTATTTCCCGTGTATTCAGATGTTCATTGTTTTGATCTCAGAATGATGAGGGACACGAGTTAATCCTAATATGTACAGACACCACACACCACACCACACCACACCCGCACCCTGGTGTACCCTATTCTCTAATGGCTATAGTGTACAGGGTGCACCACAGGTACGTGCACATGCGTGCGATGACATCACTTCCGAGCTCTGAGCTCCACAAGCTTTGAGCTCCAAGAGCTCCGATCCAAGAACTCTGCCACATGGGAGCTATCACCACCACCGGGCGTTGACGCCTGACGCCTGTGGTGTGTGGTAGTGTGTGGTGGTGATAGAACTGGTGCGTGGTGGTGGTAATAGTGATGTGTGGTGGTTAACTCGTGTCCCTCATCATTCTGAGATCAGAACAATGAACTTCTGAATACACAGACAATAGCATAAGTTAATTGTAAACACGCCCATAGTGGTTCCCTTAGCGTGGATGTGCTGTGATGGAGGGGATAATGAAATGATTGACCTGTAATCTTTGATGTTGTTGTTGTTCTACTTTTGAACTAACTAATCAGAATAGTACTTATTACGGACTACACCCGTACGTATATGCGCGCAGGACTTCAGGGCTAATTCACCAGGGTGTGGAAGCATTGAGCTTGTCGTTGGTGGGTGTTGCTACAAGATGGCACCTCACACGACGCATTCGGACCACGGATGGTCCATTTCTACCCAAACACCATCCTTCACACCCCAAAAATATCCACTTTGGCTACAAGTAAGTCAGTAATGACGTCACAGATGACCCGGATATCCTTCAAGTCGTGGTCCACACCATGAAAGCTTTGCTTTGACACCTCACACGAGGCATTCGTACCAAGAATGTTCCTCAATCGCTCAAACAGATCCCCACGCACCTCCGGAATGACCACTTTACTTACTACACCACAACTGCGCATGTTCAGATTGGCATTCAGACATCTTCTTTCAATAAAAAACTTGCCAGTCTGACTCTATCCCACGAAATCTTCACTAGGACATCCCAACCAAGCCATTTGGACCAAACCTCTCTCTCTCTACCCCAAACACCTTACTTCACACCCCCAAAATTCCCACTTTGGCTACTACTCCTACTGATGACGTCAAGAATGACGACACAGATGACAGGGACACCCCTCAAGTCATGGTCTACACCACGAAAGCTTCACTTTGACACCTCACACGAGGCATTCGGACCAAGAATGGTCCCTCGCCACTCAACAGACCCCCACACACCTCCCAAAATGACCACTTTACTTACTACACCCCAACTGCGCATGCGCAGATTGGCGCGACTTCCAATGAAAACAAGCCAGTCTGACCCACGAGAGCTTCACACTGATACCCCACACGGTCCATTTGACCAGGGATGGTCCCTCAATCACTCAACAAACCTCCACGAATTCCCAAAATGCCTACTTTCTATACTACGACCAGACTGCGCATGTGCAAAATGATGAAAACAGACGATACATTAGACCAGTCTCACTCACTCACACACACGCGCGCATACAATCACAGGTAACTCTATCGGGTAGCTGGATGGAAAAAAAGCCGTCATCTACTTCAAACGCACTCCATTGCACCTCCGAAACTCCCGCTTTCTCTACTACTCGTACTGATTACGCCACCGATGGCGTCACAGATGACATGGAAGAACCTCAAGTCGTGGCTACACCCCGAGAGCTACAACATGACACCCCACACGACACATTCGGATCAAGGATAGTCCATCTTTACCCCAAACACATCCACACGCACCCCCAAAATGCCCGCTTTCGCTACTACTTGTACTGATAACGTCACCGATGACGTCACAGATGATATGGATACCCCTCAAATCGGGGTCTACACCCCGAGAGCTACAAGATGACACCCCACAGGACGCATTCGGACCAAGGATGGTCCATCTCTACATATTAGGGCAGGAAAATGTGTGATTCAATGGACATTGGCTGCCATTTTGGATTTTGGCGGCCATATTGAATTTTCAGACCAATTACAAATCATTCCAAAATTAACTAATCATTTATACCCTACGTAGGACCAGAAACAAACCTAGTTTGTGGTTAGAAAATTATTTTCGAGCAGGAAATTGTGAGCTTCTATGGGTATTGGCGGCCATTTTGGATTTTGGCCGCCATATTGGATTTGAGGCCAAATCCAGGGTGGCCCCTCAGCGAAATTGAAAGGGCATAAGTTAAGGATGACGGAACCACTGAGAAAACTTTGACCCCAAAAAATGTTAGTTTTTTCTTGGCTGGGACCTGTCTAGAAACCGAGTATGGTATTGACCTCTTTAGTATTCCCTTTTAACTTTATCTCTACGTGACTGCCTCAGAACACATGGTCCACTCGTTATTCTGAGGGAAGATTAGAAAGGATCTGCTGTGAATTTAAATTTATCGATTTTTCAAACATACCTTCCCAACTAGGTAAATTTTTAGTCAAATTCACGAAAAAGGACCCGAATGTGAAGAGCGCCATATCATTTGAAAAATAGGTCGTTGTATCACGGCAATCAACTATAGAAACCAAGTATTGGTTTTGCATATCGAAGACCATCAGGGTGAGAATTCAATCTGTGTCCATATTCATAACGCCCTCGAGGTTGCACGGTATTTGCATGGGCCCATATTAACAGAGATTCCTCTTGTATTACAAAAACAGAACTTCCGGTACACTCTGTTACAGCCTAGCAATTGGTAACTTACTATAGTAGCTTTTGTCCAAGTTTCCTCTTCAGCCATGACGACGGATAATTTCTGACAGATTGTCTGGCTGATACTAGAGGGTTAGAGATTTATCGTTATAGATAATTTTCCTGTCATGATCAGTCCAATTGTTTCCAGATCAGTTTCATTCAGAGTCATTGTATTTCTGTTTTGCCAATGACACCACAAGGTCAATGTCAGCTTAAAAGGAAGCGACTAATCAATACGCTACTACTACTACTAGTTTAATTTGAATGGCGCTTTCAATTTAATAAAATTATGCGCGCCAGGTCGTTGCATTGAGTTTGATGTACAACATATATATTGATTTAAAATATCCAACTATACGGATTTGTAATGGAATAAAAAATATGTAGAAAAATCAAACTCCAAATGCGTTATTTAATGTCATGGTGATGTTAGAGACATAAAAGGAAGGGAGCATGTATGGACCAACACAATTAATTTAATAATAATAAAATCCTAACGACCCTTTCTAAAAAATAAATATATATAAAACTGAACTAAAAAGGCTAATATAGCACATGCATATTTTGTTTAAACAAAAATTAAACTCATCATATAGATTTAGATTTGACAATGTGAGAAAAATCGAGATTAGATGTAATATCTATACTCATCCTGATGAAGACAGTGAATGATGACCTCGTGGTATCATCAGACACCAATGTCCAACCAGAACAAGTAAAGACATTATTTAAAATAAAACTGTTTACCCCAACCCCCTCCCTTAAGCAAATGTAAGAAAATGTATATTAAACAGAGTGGTGAATAAAAACGAGATTTGATGTAATATCTATGCCTGTCCCGATGAACACCGTGAATGATGACCTCATGGTATCATCAGACACAAATGTCCAATCAGAAAAAGCAAGGATACCATTTAAAACAAAACTCTTTCTCAGAGTAGAAATATTGGTATAATTTCTTAACCACAGGTAAGAAAATATATATTAAACTATTCTAGAATTTTATTATTCATCAACTTGTAATATGCATGTACTATTAATTAACCAATAAAACTATTATAAATTATTCCACAGGATGGAAGGGGAGGTAACAGTTGTACCCTCCCCAAGACTAGATGTGAAATGTAGAACAAAATAATAAAATCAATATACATTAGAATCTGCGTGTGTGCAGTATATATCTATAAATAGCCCAAAAAACTTTATCACGTTTTTTTCTAGGCTTTAAAATGGATTCCATGGTATGATTGAAGACACCAGCACATATAAGTTCATTAAAAAAGTTTAATCTCTGATTATTAAATCGTGTACACGATAATAAATAGTGACTGATGCCTTCTTCTACATCACACGCATCACACACTCCAGTGGGATGTAAATTACATCTAAACAGATATGAATTCAGGGGAATATGCCCGACAAGAAGTCTAAAAACAAGTACTTCAGCGTGGCGATTTGGTAAATTCAAAGAGGCGTCTGTAACTGAAGGCTGAAATTGATAATAAAAACGCCCCTTCTCTGAATTGTCCCAGCATTCCTGCCATTTAGATTTAAAATAAGGATATAAACAAGCCATGGCTTCATTTATGGTCAATCCCATATGTATATTAATATCTGGAAGTGCGGATGCGTGCTTAGCAAGAGAGTCCGCAAGCTCATTCCCATATATACCAGAATGGCCCGGGACCCAATCGAAATAAATTACTATATTTTCATAAGTCATCGTAGTGACAAAATATAATATTTCATATAAAATACTTGAAGACCGGCTCCAAGAGAAGTTAAGCATTGCTTGTAAAGAACTAAGAGAGTCTGTAAAAATTACAGCTCTAGATATACCAGTATCTCTAATAAAATTGAGTGCCATTAAAATAGCTGTCAGCTCAGCTGTATAAACACTCACATGATTATTAATTCTAAAGGATTTAGAATATTTTATTTCAGGTATGCAAAATGCAGCACCCACCCTGCCGGTATCTGGACACTTGGAGGCATCTGTAAACACTTGCATGTATTCACTCCAATTAGATTTAATATATTCTTTTGTATATCCAGTAATAATATGGGGTGGGTCAGATTTTTTAATTTGTGTATGTAATCCCATATATATGTTTGGTGTAGTCAACAGCCAGGGTGGGTAACTCTGCATAAAACAATTCTGGATAGAGAAAACATCAGCATTTGTTTGTTCATACAAGATGTTTGCTCTAATATTAAATGGGAAGTAACGCTTAACGTTACTATCCCAAAATAAACCATCATACCATGAAGGTTCTAGAATATCACTAGTTGGATGATTTATTGACTGTTTAATTTTCATAAAATATTTGAGGGTTCTCATTTGTCTTCTGATGGATAGTGGTATTTCCGCACAAGCAACCTGTAAAGCATGCAAAGGTGTTGAACGTAATGCTCCAGTACATATGCGGAGAGCCTGACACTGTATAGAATCTAGTTTGTTTTTTAATGAGACACACGCAGAGTCGTATGCCTCGCAACAGTAATCTAGGCGGGATCTTATTAGACTCCGATACATCATTAATAAGGTTTTTTTGTCAGCACCCCAACTATGTTTAGATACACAGCGCATAAGATTGAGAGTTTTCTGACATTTCTTAATCAATATATCAATATGGGCCTGCCATGTTAGATATTTATCAAATGTAACCCCCAAATATTTAAATGAATCAGAACATTTTAACCTGGCACCATTGTAAAATAACACTAGTGGCTCAGGCAAAAAATTTTTTGTAAAAAGAACGCCTCAGATTTAATGGGAGAAAATTTAAAACCCCAAGTTTTCCCCCATTTCAAAATATCATCTAAAGCCTGTTGAATTTTTTCAACACATAAGTTGAAGTTTCGATGAGAAAACCATATAGCTTTATCATCGGCAAACAAGGAGCACTTAACTTTGTTATCAAGACAGTCGGGTAGGTCATTTATAGCAATATTAAATAAGGTAGGTGATAAAACACTTCCCTGATCAATACGCTTGTTCGTAACCAGTATTTATACTGGCGTTGTACATTGCAATATAACCCAGAAACTCTGGCTGTGATAGGTGAATATAGATAAGGGGGCGTGGCATTCCTTTCACAGCCCAGAGCGCGCCTAGGTTAAATTTTAGCGATAAAAATTTATGCGCGAAAAGCGGCTTTTCGCTGACGAAAATAACGAAACGGGAGAGAAAAAATATGCCAATTTGATACAGTTTGACCGACCTGAGCTTCTTTAACCATGTACCATCTCTCATGACTGTTTTGATGCTGACAAAATGTGATCAAATGTGTGAGAAAAAACTTCCATTGATTTTAACGTTTTCGCGCCTTTCTGACATCTTGTGAGAATATGACCTTCGCTATTTTGATCTCGTGACCTTTCTGATCACGTGAATAAACACACGTCGCTATTGGTTCTTGATGACGATGAGTCAAAAGGTCAACCCCATTCTGCGCATGTCCCTGTAAACTATGGAGAAAGAAACACAACGGTTTTGTTGACAAAATCCGTGTTTGATGGCAGATTCCATCTAATTAAAGGAGTCATTAGGTGGTTGTCATAGTGCTGGAGATGCCAAATCATATTATTTATTCGATAAAATGCTTTTTGTGCCTCTGTCTCAATTAAAGATCTCGAGCGACTGACGTCTTATTTATTTTTTTCCTTTTCGGTCTGTATAAGTGATTCGGGCTAAGGGGTCAGCAACAACAACCAAAAAAAATAAAAAAAATAGACTCCTTAGCCGATGTTTTCGGGCTAATTGCAATAGAGTTGGGCGGGGGGACACTAATCTCTACTTGGCACGTATCATGATAACGTAACGTAACGTCAACAGAGTCATAGAAACGAGGTCTTTGGACTGTTCACTCGGAACTCACTACATAGGCGACAGTTGTCGGATCTGTCGCTCCTGATTGATCAACTCACCAAATTCCAAGGTTCCGCCATATTTGTGAACGAGTTCATTTGTTGGATTTAATCCGACACAGCGCAGCAGATCCCCGACCTTAACAGCGTCAATCAGCTCGTCGCGACCGTCCCAGAAATCGAACAGATCAAAGACTTCCTGAAGTTCTGCAATTACATAAAATCAAAGATTATATAACGACGTATTCCTTCTCTCAAAAACATTTCAAATACAAATTGCTTTGAGTCGATCTAAACATCATCGTCGAAAACGTCGCGAATAATTACCTCCCGTCGTGATATGAAGATGCCGAATATGGAATATAATAATAAAAATAATTTCATCGTCTGAGGGCCACACAGTCAGTTACGTTTACTGTAAAAAATGTTTGTAAAGTTAGAGCAGGAAGTATTGTAGAAGCATCAGTTTCAACTGCTATTTTACAGTTCATAGATGTAGCAATACAGACAACCAGTGTATAGGTTTGCATCTTTGGATAAACTACAGTATAAAATTGGAGTAAAGGGCAACAACGTTGTATTGTTACATTATTCGACTGTAAAATTACAGTAAGATTATTAATGTATATCTATATTCAGTAGAAATATCGTTAAATTATTATCGAGGTGTATTTCGTATACCTTTCCAGATCGTTTTTATCTATAATACGCAGTATACTTAAAGTGCAAATTATCTAAATGGGCAAGGAGGGATAATTGAGTTTGCCTGCCAACTTATCGATGGTGCTGAACCATTATGTTCTGGGAAGTTCTCTACTCTCTCGAAAAAGAGACACTGGGGAAACTTGATTCCTTTGAATACTACATACAGACCAATGGGATTTCTGCTGAACATGGAGTTGTACAGATATTCATGTTGATTTAACGGCATTTTTGTTCTAATATGCAATACCATCATTGTTGTGCCAAACGCTGTACAAATACAGATCGGCGTATCCTGTAAAAATATACTGAATACACTGGTACTCATTTTGTCAGCATTTTTCACTTTAAAATTTCAGCACCCTTTTTGACAGTGTTTGAGACTCTTCTTCTCTAAGGCCCTCGGGGATGATACATGTAAACATATAGATGCGATGGAGTGCCCAAGTACATGTATCCCATACATTTTAACGGACATACAAGCAAGATAAAAGATAATAAAACAGATCCATTGTCTACATGCATATTTATCTGAAATACCGATGCCGATTATAACTTGGAATACATATATGTGAAAGAAATCCCACCCAGTTGTACAGTAAATGTAGTCACGTGTCGCCGGACAGATTATCGCTAAAAAAACATTCATACAATTCCTAAGATCTTGAGTGGTAATAAAACATTCCTTAGCTGGGTTAATAGATAGCAGGCGGACCAAAATTCCTTTTTTGGGGGAGCATAATTATTTTCATGCTGGATATATATATACATTTAGTCACAATTTTCGACATTTAAATTTATTTTGATTTTCTTCGCAAAACCTGCATGACAGTTTAGTAAATAATAATCCAATGTGGGGGGGAAATGCTTTTGCCCACTATCATCTGCAGAAAAGCAAACATTTTGAAGCAAAATGACGAAAACATAGCTTTTTAAATTTTAGTTTGAATTTGCTCATGAGCCTCTGCTCCAAGGAGCATATGGGCTCAAAATGACCGCAATATGATAAGCTACAAAGTCACGTACTCAATCTTGTGTCGTTCCGGAGATAGGATAGAACGTTTGGTCAGAGAGGGGGGGGGGGTGATAATTATTTTCAAAGTGGATACTATATACGTTTCTTCGGAAAATAATCGATCTCATCTATTTTAATTTAGTGGGTTTTCTTACCTTTCAACTCCGAATCGCTTGTCTTGGCAGACATTTTGGGTGAAACCGAAGTCTTCTCCGGGAAATTACTTTGAAAAAATCTCCCAAAATTTTGCTTATTTAGAATTCTTATACCGAAATTCAGATATGGTGTTATAAGGAAGAATGCGATATATACTGTAAGTGTTTGTGTGTGGATGGTGTGTTTATCGAGTTTAAACCTGTATTCTTGAAAGCTTAGTGTTATCGCGACGAGTCCGTATACGCCTTAATTATCAAATGCATGGGAGTATTGACATGACTACACTATAGTATTTAATCCGCTAGGCTGTAAGTTGTTTAATCGGTATCACTTCCTGGGGCACGAACAGACACACAAAAATAAAGAGTTAACACTATCTGACTTTATAGCATATCATACATTCTGAGTCTATTTGTAGAATCCTACAAGTGCAAATGCGCATGAGTAAATTCAAAATGGTGGCCATGATGGGGTCGTCAGGAAGTTGCGTTTGAAATCCATTTTTCGCTATTTTTTGTCCTGACAGACGAATTCTTAGAATGTGAATGACGTGCGAAATGCCTTAAATAAAGAATTGTCCATGTCAAAAACTTAATCTTGAGTTTGCTCTTGAAATAAATGCCTGAAATTACTGGTAGGATAATAAATAATTAACTACCGGTACCGGTAACGTACAGTGCGCCACACTTCTGATATACAGAAGCAAAAAGATATACTAAAAGCCCATATAAAGTATACATATAAACATTGATATACAAATAACTACAAACTTAACATCGCATGCTTTACATGTAATGGGCCCTATCAATGGATAATAATACTGGAGGTGCGGGGTGAGTGACTGAGTAGGATTTAACGTCGTTTTCAACATTTTTTCAGTCATATCACGACCTTGCATACATGTGCCAGAACACTAGAGTGTCCACAGTTCCTATTATCCTGGACACTGATCAACCCAGCCAGTTCAGCACTCGGTGACCCATCCAAGTAATCAGCGAGCTCAACGTTGCTTAACTTCGGTGATCTGACGAGAACCGGTGTGCCCAACGTGATACGACGAGGTGATGCGCATGTGTACGTTGAACCTAGCTTATCAAATTTAATTAACCTGAGAACGAGAGAGAGAGAGAGAGAGAGAGAGAGAGAGAGAGAATTTTATAGAAAGTCGCCTTCAGCAACATGACAGCTAAATAGCGACAAACAGCATAAATCCCTATCTAAGATCAAATATCTAGCAACAAAATTACATCACAAATCACATCACAATATGCATAAACATAGGCTAGTTTTCTGCCAGAGAGAAGCGGTCAACAGTTTTCAACGATGCCGGCAAGACATCATGATGTTACAAAAACATCAAATCCGTATCAGTATTCTTAATCCATATGATTAACGTTGTAAAGTCGTTATCTCAGGCACGCTTTGACTGTGACTGTTCATATGAACACCATGAGGATCTTGAAGTACATGGGTTCATACGGCCCCTAGCCCCGGGTTTAGTGGAATTAGACACAAGTTACAAAACGTAACGCCATATAGATCTTGTGTTTAAAAGCAAAATATATAGGTGGTGAGAAAAGGTGCCGAGGTACTGACATGAAATCACATGACCCCGCATGCCAATATTCAACGTGCATATTTAAAAACACTCAAGGGCGTAGACAAGGGGGCCTTGGAGGGGCTTGAGTCCTCCAAAATTTTGACGGCCGGCAAAAACAAAAAAAAAATGGAAAGAAAGAAACAGAAAGCAAACACAGCAGAGAAGTTAATGTTTATCTTGTCACATATTTTATCAATTGTTGCATAAAACAGGCGAAGTAAATTATTTATCATCAACAATGCTTACCAGTAGGACTAGAATAAGATTTCAATCGGTCAGTGAACAAAGCAACAGATTGGCGATATCAGGCTCAAAGACCTCGTGTGACTTTCTCGGAGAAACGAATAATGTGCTCCAATCCAATCAAAAAAAGCCCATTTAAACGAAAAACGTCAACACGTTGGCTGAAAAGATTTTTCCAGTACATTTTCGCTGTATTTTTTTTTTCAATTGAGATTCCAGTCATTTGCTCAGTATTTATTTATTCACAAACGAGAGGTACGAGCCATTTTTGTATGTGTGGGGTATCAAAAGTCACGTACGCTCGGTCTTTGTGAACTCGACTGTCATTGGTCAATTGATGTATCTCTGGGTCGGAGATGTATCTCGGGGTCTGAGATAAGTTTCTTCGGGTCGGAGATGTATCTCGGAGTCGGAGATAAGTTTCTCCGGGTCGGAAATGTATCTCGGGGTCGGAGATAAGTTTCTCCGGGTCGGAGATGTATCTCCGGGTCGGAGAAAAGTATCTCCGATCGGACAAAAATATCCGGAGAAAAGTATCTCCGGGTCGGAGAAAATTTCGTGCGCGAAAAAAATAATTTTCACTCATGTCCTATCAATGCTTCCGTAGAAACAATCTCATACGAGACTTTCTTCTATAGCAAACGTCCGATCCGCCATTCAATATTCAGCCGTCGGCCATAAAAGAATTTCCGCGTCAATAACCGAAAGACTTATTTCGTATGGCAGTTAGCACCAATTTCAGATGTGTATGAAATAAAAGTAATAAAAACACAAGATGGTTTCCTAAAGGAAAGAAGCGATCAGCAGTTTTCAACGATGTTCCCATGTATGTATCTCAGTCACGCTTTGATTGTGACTGTTCAGTTGAACACCATGTAGATGTAAAACACATGATATTCAAACGACCCCTAGCTCCGGGTTAGGCGGAATGAGACACAGGTTACGATCTTGCACCGCATTTTGCTGTCAGTGTACGGGGCTTGAGAAGCTTTGAATGGATACGTTTGGTGGTCAATCTGATTAAAACTCAGACTTAATAAACCGCTCCTCTATCGGACATGTCGCTGACATGTCCGATAGAGGAGCGGTTTATTAAGTCTGAGTTTTAATCAGATTGGTTTGATGGTATAGCCCTGTTTGACAAGTTTCCTCAGTAATATTCCGTAGTGTTGATTAAATTCGTATCAGTCTGCACATGATCTAGTAAATGCTACCAGTCAAGATATGTATACGCTGTATACAGGTCCTTCTAAAATACTGCTATCCAGAAATGGGTAAGTAGTATACAAGGCGTAAATTGGCGAAATAGCGCCTCACTGCGCATGCGCAGAACCTTGTGTGACGTCATAAGTGTGTAAAATGGGGCAGTATTGGGGCGGTGTGCGCATGCGTGATGTGTGGGAGGTGGGTACAAGATGGCCGCCATGTGGGAGGTGGGTACAAGATGGCCGCCATGTGGGAGGTGGGTACAAGATGGCCGCCATGTGGGAGGTGGGTACAAGATGGCCGCCATGTGGAAGGTGGGTACAAGATGGCCGCCATGTGGGAGGTGGGTACAAGATGGCCGCCATGTGGGAGGTGGGTACAAGATGGCCGCCATGTGGGAGGTGGGTACAAGATGACCGCCAGTGGAAGATGTGGGAGGTGGGTACAAGATGGCCGCCAGTGGAAGATGTGGGAGGTGGGTACAAGATGGCCGCCATGTGGGAGGTGGGTACAAGATGGCCGCCAGTGGAAGATGTGGGAGGTGGGTACAAGATGGCCGCCATGTGGGAGGTGGGTACAAGATGGCCGCGAGTAGTAAAATGTATAAAAGGAGTTTTGGCCGCCAGTGGAAGATGTGGGAGGTGGGTACAAGATGGCCGCCAGTGTCATGATGTGGGAGGTGGGTACAAGATGGCCGCGAGTAGTAAAATGTATAAAAGGAGTTTATTTTTAGGGAAAGGGTGTATTCAATCTGACTTACCTGACCTGACTTCATCAGCCAGCCAGCCCGCCAGCCAGTCCTCCTGCCTGCCTATCCGCTTGTATGAGACTAAAAGCATGAGACGTGGAGAAGATTTTCCCTTTGACCCAGCAGTACCTCCGGTTGAAGTCTTGCCTGAAGATGAGCGTGTCAGGGACATTTATCAACGTCACTGGGCTACCATACGCCATTGTTTCCACCGTGACCGTCGTCTATTGGACTTGTATAATTTTCGGTTGGAGGACCTCACGTATCTTCCTATTTACGCCGAGAACATTTTTAAAGATCAGGTCACTGCCTTCAAATTGAATGTGACATTTGGGTATATCTTACGGCACAAAAAGACGGACCAGCTGCGGTATTTCTATCCGAGTAATAATTCGTATGTGTTTGACCAGCCATTCACCATCACGGATGCCATTTCTCTGGAGCCGGTGGTCGAGCAACTCACTACATTAGACCCGTTGGAGTGGGCCCGCCTGCAACGCCCCAATACACAATGGTTGGTGCAAATGGTGACTAACGTCACATTTTTCGTCACGAAAATGAGAGATCATCCGATCGGTGCTCCTGTACTACTTCCTCCGTGGTTGCTTCATCGACACGGCCTGTATCCATTAACAGTAGGGGCGAAGGGGCCCTACAAAGACCGCAAATGTCTGTTTCGGTGTTTGGCCGTGCATGTGGACGAGTGTTACTCCCGGAGTTGTGACACAGTGGCCGATGGCTATTGGGAAGAATATTTAGAGCAGCAAGACATGGATAAGCGGCACTTCCGAGGTGTCCCCTTCAAGCATTTGGATGACGTGGAGTCCCTGTTTCATATTAATATCTTTGTCTATCGATTACGACGGGAGGATGACGATACATTTGTGGCTGAATTGGTTCGGCGATCCACAGAACGGTATGCTGCTACGATGAAAGTGAATGTGTTCGACGACAATGGCGTGAGTCATTTTTCGCTGATCCACAATATGAGCCAGTACGCTCAGTCTTTCAGTTGTGCCCAATGCCATCGGGTGTTTCATCGCTCCACCGACTTACATCGCCACGAGAAAATCTGTGACAACAGTGTCAAGCGAGTCTATCCGGGTGGCGTGTATCATAATGCACCTACTATTTTCCAGGAACTGGCCGATGAGGGACTCATCATACCGGAAGAGGACCGTTATTTTCCCTACCGGGCGTGTTATGATTTCGAGGCCCTGTTGGAGCCCATGGACATGTTTTCAGCCAAAACGCAGTGGACGCAGCGCCATATTCCTCTGAGTGTCAGTATTTCCAGCAACGTACCTGGCTATGACGCTGCTCCGGTGTGTTTCGTGTCCACGGGGGACTCCCATGAGTTGATTACCCGCATGATGGAGTATTTAGAGCAAGTGAGTGCGGCTAGTACGGAATTGTTGGTGGCCAAGTTCCATGACGTACTGGACCAACTGGACGACCGCATTCCTGTACCCGGTGTAGCGTTCAGCGATGATGAAGAGTCCGAGTCCGAGTCCGAGTCCGAGTCCGAGTCCCTGCAGTCGCAGCCTCTGCAGTCGCAGGATGTATCCCTACCGAAACCGTATGCGGAGAAATTGAAAGCCCGCTTCCTACAATACCTAGGTCAGTTACCGGTGCTCGGCTTCAACTCGGGCCGTTACGATCTGAACATGGTGAAGGAATTTCTCTACCCTTACTTGGCCCAGGCGAATACCCTCAAGTCGGTGATCAAGAAGATCAACAACCACATGGCCCTCACTACTACGTCACTGCATTTCCTGGACGTGCGCAACTACCTAGCTCCTAATTGTAGCTATGATCAGTGGGTCAAGGCCTATAACTGTGCACAAACCAAAGGGAGGTTCCCTTACACGTATATATCATCGCTCGACCGTTTGCAGGAAACACAGTTGCCATCTCGGCACGCCTTCTTTGATGATTTGAAGCAAGTGGAATGTCCGGAAGACACGTACCGTGAACTACAGCAGGTATGGAACGATGAACATATGCAGACCTTGGAAGATTTCCTCATATGGTACAACAACCTAGATGTGGTTCCTTTCCTGGAGGCGGCCGAGAAAATGGTGCAACTTTTTCAACGCCAAATGCACGTGGACATCTTTAAAGAGTGCTTAAGTTTACCGGGGCTGGCCCTTCGCCATTTGTTTCAAGAGTGTTCCACTTACTTCTCGCTGGTACAACAGAAAGATGCGGACATGCATAATTGTCTAAAAGATAACATTGTGGGCGGGCCCAGTCTTATTTTTCACCGCTACCACGAGAAGGATGTCACTACTCTCCCCAGTGGAAAACCCGTTGCCAAAATCATTGGATTCGATGCCAATGCTCTGTACCTGTGGTCGTTGGCCCAACCTATGCCCAGTGGTCATTATACACGTTGGTTGGCGGAAGGGCGTCATTTTACACCCCAACGGTTGCCTCACAAACATCTTGCCGACCAGTGGTTGGAGTGGGAAGCCTATCGACGGGGTATTTATATACGACACCAGACCAACGCCACTGAGAAGCGGATAGGCGATCGGCGTCTCCCCGTCGATGGGTTTGCCCATGTACAAGGAACACCCACTGTTTTCCAGTTTTATGGCTGTTACTGGCACGGCCACGAATGTCATTTCAGCGCGGGTCGTTTTAATGAGCGACGCGGGAAAACACCATTAGAATTACGGGAGGAAGTAGTGGCCAACGGAGATTATGTGAAAGAGCGAGGATACCATTTGATTGAAATGTGGGAGTGTGAATTTCACACCATGTGCCAGGCCCGCCCCCATTTACAACGGTTCCTAAAAGAGCGTGAGTACCCGTTGAGTCGTCGGCGACTGCTGAGTCTGCCACAGATGTTGGACGCCATTCGTTCGGGGCAGCTCTACGGCTTTGTAGAATGCGACCTGCATGTTCCCGACACTCTCAAGCCCCTCTTCGCCCAGTGTCCGCCTATCTTCAAGAATACGCTGGTGGGTCGGGATGATATTGGGGAGACCATGCGCACCTACGCAGAGCAACACGAGTGTTTACCTCAACCACGCCGCATGTTGATTGGAAGTATGTGGGCGCACAAAATATTGCTGGGCACCCCCTTACTGCAGTGGTACATGAAGCACGGTTTGGAAATTACTCAAATCTATCAAGTGATACAGTACGTCCCCGAGGCTTGTTTTGCGGAGAATGCCGAGCTCGTCACGGCGGCCCGTCGTCAAGGTGATGAATACCCGAGTCAGGCCATCATGGCTGAATGTTGGAAACTCACTGGCAATGGTTATTATGGAAAAACGGTAACCAATCAGGATAAGCACGTCAATGTGAACATTTGCACGACTACCCAAGCCCGCAAAAAAGTCAATTCTCCACTGTTTCGGTCCGTGGAGGTCATCGATGACGACACCTATGAAGTCACTTCAGCCAAGAAGACTATCCGGTATAATTTACCCCTGCAGATTGGATGTATGGTCTATCAGGTGGCCAAGCTGAGGATGTTGCAGTTTCTCTACGACTTCATGGGTGTCTATTTTAATCCCTCAGACTGGCAGTTGATGGAGATGGACACAGATTCGGCCTACATGGCCGTCTCCAACGCCGATTGGGAGTCCCTGGTGAAACCCGAGTTACGGGAACAATATGAAGCGGATCGGGACCTGTGGCTACCTCGACGCGACCACTACACCTACGACAAGCGGACGCCGGGGCTCTTCAAGCTGGAGTGGAGCGGAGATGCCATGATCGCCCTGTCGTCCAAGACCTACTATTGTTACGGAGGAGATGGAAACAACAAGTTTAGTTGTAAAGGCGTCAACCGACGTGACCCTGCCATCGACAAAGCTCTCTACCTGGGCGTATTGCAGAGCCAGGCCAGTGCCAGTGGGACCAACCGAGGATTCCGGATGGTGGACCACCAGATGCGGACCTATATCCAGCAACGAGACGCCTTTACTTTCTTGTATCCGAAACGGAAAGTATTGGCCGACGGTGTGAGCACTACCTACTTGGACTTGTAAAATGTGGAACACTAATAACTGTGGAGTCACGAGTTATAAAAACTGTAAAAGTCAGGATGGCCGAGTGGTCTAAGGCGCCGGTATTAAGTGCCGGTGGGGTGATACCCTGCGTAGGTTCAAATCCTACTCCTGACAAAACTTTTTTTTTTTTGTTTTTTTTTTTTTGTATATACTACTACTATTCTATGTGTGTACATACCTCTACTATTTGTACCCTGTATTCTATATTTGTATATATCCTTGCTTGTTGACTTAAATAAAAAAAAAGAAAGTCAAAACCCATCATTGTGTTTTTTCATCATCATTTTCATTGTCCCATTGGACATTGGACCGTCTGACCTGGAGGTCACCCTTTGACCTTTTGACCCGCGTCCGCGCGCGCGCGCGCACACTACCGGGAATGACGCGCACTTCCGGAGAACGCGCGCGCGCGCTGCGGCCGGGGCGGGGCAGGGCGGGAAAAGGTGCCGGAGGTTGAACATACGGATGTGTAAGGGGAAACATTAGGAACTCTTCTATGTTTGGAGGTAATTTCAGTGAAAAACCCGGAAGTGACGTCACAACCCCACGTGACCTGCGCAACAGAATGGATACGACACCCTAGTGTAACTCCCTCACCTAGGCTTCACATGGATACCTCACTAGCTTCAATAAACTTTCATACCCTTCGGCCACCGCGTATGCGCAGAATGACGCTATTTCAAATCCGCTAGTCCAGGCAGATGCCCCTTCACCTAAGCTTCACTTTGATACCTCACTCGATCTCATTGCACCAGTAGTAACTCCCCTAGCTCCCAACACGGCTATTTCCATACCCTTGGGCCACCGCGCATGCGCAGAATGACGCTATTTCAAATCCGCTAGTCCAGTCTATCAGATGCTCCTTCCCGTCACCTTCACTTTGATACCTCACTCGACCCCATTGGACCATTATTGGCTTCGCTAGCTCCAAAACGGCTATTTTCATACCCTCGGGCCACCGCGCATGCGCAGAATGCTGATAGTTCAACCCACACCAGTCCATCAGATGGCCCTTCATCTCACCTTCACATTGACACCTTACTCGGCTCCATCGGGCCACTAGGGGCGCCCCTAACGCCAAAAAGGCTATTTTTAAGATAAACATCAAAATCTGGTGTACGAAGATTTTTTTTATTTTAGAGGTAGTGGGTCGAGTGAGGTATCATATTGAAGCTGACGTGAAATGCTTCACACTGATACCTCACTCGACCCCATTGCACCACTAGGGGCGCCTCTAACCCAAAAAGGATATTTTGAAGATTACGCATGCGCAGAATGCTGATAGTTCAACCCACACCCAGTCTATCAGATGCGCCTTCACGTCACCTTCAATTTGATACCTCACTCAACCCCATTGGACCATTAGGGACGCCTCTAACCTCAAAAAGGCTATTTTGATGTTTTGATATTTTTCATATTATCTTCGCGCATGCGCAGGCGCCTGATCTCCACACCCAGCTCACGATGCCTTTCTGTCAGCCTCTCATTCTATAGTACCATTGGACATTAGGGACGCCTCTAACCTCAAAAAGGCTATTTTGATGTTTTGATGATCTCATCTCAAACATCAAAACATCAAAATAGCTTTTTGAGGTTAGAGGCGTCCCTAATGGTCCAATGGGGTCGAGTGAGGTATTAAATTGAAGGTGACGTGAAGGAGCATCTGATAGACTGGGTGTGGGCTTGAATTAGGGTAATTCTGCGCATGCGCGAAGATAATATGAAAAACATCAAAACATCAAAATAGCCTTTTTGAGGTTAGAGGCGTCCCTAATGGTCCAATGGGGTCGAGTGAGGTATCAAATTGAAGGTGACGTGAAGGCGCATCTGATAGACTGGGTGTGGGTTGAACTATCAGCATTCTGCGCATGCGTAATCTTCAAAATATCTTTTTTTGGGGTTAGAGGCGCCCCTAGTGGTGCAATGGGGTCGAGTGAGGTATCAATGTGAAGCATTTCACGTCAGCTTCAATATGATACCTCACTCGACCCTCTACCTCAAAATAAAATTTTTGTTTACAGTTCAAAACAACTTTCCCATCCGAAGGACGGGTTTTACTTCACATTTTTTGTTTTGTTTTGAAAATTTTTTTTTTGAAATGTACAAACTTTTACGTGAAGACAATATTCTTTATATATGTGTACTTCCTATTTCCCGCAGGAATTTATGGAATATCAATTCTTTCCGCAATGAACTTACAATTTTACTGGCAATGAAATTCTCCGTGTCAATTTGAGGTGGATATGAAAACGTACTGACTCACACGTGCAATGGCAACAATTCGCTACAGTGTAATGAAATGTGTTCATTTTTTAGGCGCCCGTGGTTTTATTAATATGCACACACATATGCTTTTCTAATAGTTCATTGGCTGAACCGCGAGGCGGGGGGAAAAATATTAAACTAATTTCGTCTCGCGCGGAGTGTGTACGGTGAATGCAAGCCAAACAGCTCAGCATGTTATTTTGACTCGATTCATACGCTCGACTCTTCAAAATGGACTTGAAGAAGACGTTATGCGGGAACTGAAATCAATTTCTTGAAACTTTTGCTCACCGTGTGCGCTGAAACAACAACAACAGAGCTGACAGACAATTGAGGCCGTTAGCTCAGCTGATATCTCTCGTATGCGCCGGTTTATATACCGAAGGAAATATGTGAATTTCGATTAGCATACAAATGCATGGTGTGTTATATCCCACCTAGGAAAAAAACAGCCACAGATATGCATTATACATCCGGGAGTATGGGAGATATGGTATACATCTGGACTAAACTTCTTTTATCAGGTAAGCTAGTACTATACTTGCGTTGAATCGCAACATAGTGACCAAACCATAACAGTTGACAGCTGTAAAAATAGATACCGTGGCATAAATTAGTTGTGTGTCCCAACTAATCTATTGAGAACGTTTTGTTTGATTTTTTGAGAAATATATATTGTTGTGTTCTGAAACTTATGTCACTGGTAAAATGCAATTACTATAGTATTCATTCAAAATATTAGCAAACAACATTCTGTAGAACTATCTGTTTGAAACATTTTCTGTTTTGGGTGTCATTCTCTGGGTTAAATATTGGCGTCAGCCATTGTTGATTTGGATCAGTTCAATACTCGTAGGTTTGATAGGCATTCTTTTCCATTCATGGAATTTTTACAGTTCCACAGTGTCACAAAACAACAATAATGCCATAAAAATAGTCAAATAAAAGGATAACTCTTGGTTCCCTAATGGAATAAGGGGGCAAAACTCTGCAGTGACAAACGGTGTTTTCAACGAAATGATTTCCTACGAAACTTATAGATTAGCTTTAGACTGCTCTGCATGCAGTCCGCGCTTTTGTAGCGTTGTCTAGTATTAAAAATACGCATCGAGTAGAGCTGTTCTTATACAGCGCGTGACTTTGGAAAAACGGTATGGCTTGTGTTTTTTCATCGTCAATAAAGGCTGTGTTTTGTTAATTTTTCTATAGTTCTCATGAACGAAACGAACTGCAATTTTCAGGGTATTCGTATCGAATAATATGGGATCGACTTGCTCTATTTTTAACGAAGAAAATTAATTATTTTTTAATGGGTGGAGTTTTCTGTATTTTCGTGACGGCTCGAAAACCCACTAAAAATTAAAAATTATGACGTAAACAAGGGACTATACGGCTGAAATTTTTAATACGAGTGCTTGATTTATGTGAGATGAATTCGAACTAAAATTCTACGGGGACTAATGCTGATTGTAAAATGATACACCTTTTATAAAATTCCAAGAAACACACGCCAAAATGTTTTTTAAGTTTCTGCATGAACGATTTCGCCGAGGTCCGCGCCAAGTACATATATACTGCCATCCCCTGCCAATGCTCTATCACAAAATATTTTTCAACCCGACAAAGACAGAGAGCGAAAAAATGAGCGGCGGTGCACGGAAACATATCTCCAGGCGACAAAGAGCGGAAATGTTGAAAGCGGTCAAAGTATTTTGGGCACGAGAATTGAGCAGCTGGGTAGAAGCATTGAGGATGGGTGATGGAATACTCCAACAGACCAGGCGGGAACGAAGGATGTCCCAGAATGTGAGAGCTGTGTTGGCAGAGGCGCATTCCACGATGAATGAGTCCAATTGGTTTGAAACACTCAGCCAGGTGATGGGGGAAGGGGTCAACTCCACCCCTCTTGCTCCGGCGGCGTTAACAACACCCTTAGCCAAAACGCCGTCACCGCCACCCAAGTTACAGGAGGAAGGGGGGGAGGAGGGAGAGAAACCGTTTCCCCTTGAGGATATTCCAGTCAACCTACCCTCACCACCACCACCACCATCGACGAACACCATAGCGGCGGCTAATTTTCTTAACAACTTATCCAATTTTGAGGATGTAGATATCGTGTATGTAGGTACGCGGACCCCGTATGGATATTTCCCGGCCGTGACAGATGGGATGTAAGCTACTCCCCGTGAATAAAAACACGTTAAAATAATCAACTGCCCTTTTTAGGGCACGTGAAACCAACACGTAAAAATATAAATTTCTCCGAAAGAGAACTTCTAAATACTAGCACATGAATTTGAAAGCACAGATTGTCCCACATTTTCCTCTCTTTTTTTAAAACTGCATTCATCCAAATAAACAATCCCTGGCCAAATATCAAATGTCCTTATGAGGACAAATCTCTCTATATACACACACACAGAATTTATTTTGTTTTTTCCCCATTCATTAATTAATTAATTTAATATGACAGTGCAAGGGTATAATGCACTTTATATTACACAGTGCCAAGATAACGATCCCGGTATGCAAGGGGAATTTATTTTGATAAGAGTGGGGCATTTATTTTGAACGAACACAGGGGTGTGATTCTCGTGATGAACACAGGGGTGTGATTCTCGTGTTAAATTATTTTTGTGCTTTGCTAGAAGTCACCCTCTCGGAACAGCTGGGTGGTTTTTAAAAAAACCGTTGGAATATATGTAATATAGCCATATTACATCGTTGTTGACAAGATCTGTTGTCTTCTTCTCTGAGCGCACACAGGACACGTCAAAGGAAGCAATTGACAAACTATCGGTTTATTCGCCTCTGCACACGATGGTATCTTAGCGTGGTGATTGATGCAGCTTTCACACATTCCCTGGTGTCCACAAGGAAATATAGCGAACTTCGAAAATGCATTCGCGCATTCTACACAATGGATATACAAATCTCTTTGCCGTTCTGTGGTCCGTCCGACTGTTGTTGTTGTTGTTAATGTCCATACATAATTGATTTCGTCTTGGATTTGTTTTTCTGGGTTTATTTTCCTGTCTCTTAGCCTCTTTGTTCTCACATCTTTTCTGTTTTTCCTGTCTTGATGTGGTCTATTTCTCCTCAATCTGGTATCTTTTCTCTTTTCTCCGGCGTCTGGCCTCAGCCTTCTTAAATCTTTTTTCTTTTGTTGTTGTTGTTCTTGTCCGGAATCATAGGAAAATTGTAACATCTCGTCTATATAATCAATTTCATCTGGTGCTTGTTGTTGCTCGTCTCCGGAATGATAGGAGGCATTTGAATCGGTTCCATCTTCTGTCGTCTCTGGTTCTGGGGGTTTTAACATGGTTTGTAACATCTCGTCTATATCATCAAAACTTTGGTATACATCTGGAGTAACATCCGGTGTGGTTGTTGTCAAGGCGAAGAAATTATCCAGCGGCGATGTTTCTGGAGGATGTTCACAATGAGTTGGTGCAGGGTAGTTCTGGGGTTCAGGTAAAGGTGAGAATAAGTGGTTGATTATAGCATCTAATCGGGATTCATCGCGTACCAAATTCATGATACTGTTGAGGCGTTGTACTTGATTATAATGATTTGTGAACAAATCTGATGTGTTGTCAATATCCATGAGTTGAACCAAGGGTGAATCCATGACTGGGCACTCAGATTAATTGTGAATAATTAAAAAAATGTGGTATTTATAGTGTAAGACACGCTTGGCGGCCATCTTGTACCCACCTCCCACATGGCGGCCATTTTGTACCCACCTCCCACATGGCGGCCATCTTGTCCCACCTCCCACATGGCGGCCATTTTGTACCCACCTCCCACATGGCGGCCATCTTGTACCCACCTCCCACAGACCACTAAAAGTATAAATACGTGTATATTGTGACATTTATTCACCCATACAATCATGAATTCAACAAGACGTGCGCTGTTTACACAACACCCCGCTAGGGTCCCGAGCAATGCTGCTACAGAACACAGAGAGCTGGTTAGCGTTCAGGAAAATGATGGAATGAGGGTAACCACCAGTTTTCAAAGGGAATTGGAAGACGAAACAACCATCTTAACACGCAGTACAGAAGAATTAGAACAACTCCGGCGAACTGTTGAAGAAAATGACCAATTGGAAAGACTAAGGATGCATATGACGCAGAAAATTTCAACTACCGCCGAAACTCCACCACAACAATGCTGTGGATGTGAAGCCGAGATAACTCGCCTGAACAACTTGATTAATGGACTGAAAGAAGACCTGATTAAAATGGACGAGGAGAATCAAAGACAACTGGATAAAGAGCAGAAAATATCACGCTGTAGCATATGTACAGATGCCGAAAGGCAGTTTGCTGTTTTACCATGCGGTCATTTATGCCTATGTGCGGGTTGTTGGGTGACACTGACGTGTGTAGGAGACATGTGCCATTGCACTGAGGCCGGCGAGAACCATCTGAAAATAAAATGTCCAATTTGCCGGAAACATGTAGGAGGGATAAAGAAAATCTACCGTGCGTAAGTGTGGTGGTGGAGTAACACTAACGGCCCTTTTGAGGGCCAACCATCTTCCCCGGAAGAGGAACTTCTAACTTTGCACAAAAATTAACATCAGACCCCATCATTGTTATGCCCAAAGAAAAAAAATTCAATTTTTTCAATTTTTTAACAATTAAATATTGAAAAAACGGAAAAAGGGGAATTAGAAGGGGGGGACAAGGGGGGAGGGAAGGTTGATGGAACAGCCAAAATTTTTTTTTTATTTTAAAAACAAGGAAAAAAAGATTCATGGCGCCAAAAAAAATCTTTTTCATTTTATATGTTTTTTTAACAATTAAATATTGAAAACAAGGCAGGGAAAAAGGGGGCGGGGTCGGGAGGAGGGAAGGTTGATGGAACAGCCAATCTAGGGAAGCCCCTAATGGGCCAATGGGGTCGAGTGAGGTATCAAATTGAAGCTTAGGTGAAGGGGCATCTGATGCACTGGGTATGGGATTGAACTATCACCCTTCTGCGCATGCGCGGCAGTGAAGGGGTATAAAAATAGCCTTTTTGGAGCTGGGGATAGCCAAAAATTTTTTTCTGCTAGATATTCATTGGTACGTGATACTTTTGATAAGGTTGAAGGGCTATCTAATGGACTGGGTGGAAGGTTGAATTAGGGTGA
>JAVTVY010016163.1:0-63862 GCA_036873755.1 Hanleya hanleyi | reverse complement strand
GTGTTCGCCCGAGATGTGATCCCATTAGACCGTGTGTATCCTGCTGCATACGTTCTCAACACGGACCCGATGGATCGGCCCGGTGAACATTGGGTGGCCGTGTACCTGACAGAACAGCAGGGCGAATACTTTGACCCGTACGGCCTGCCACCCCTCCATCCCGATTTAACAGACTTCATGGATCAAGGCACAGAGACGTGGTGTTGGAACAGTCAAACGTTGCAAAGCCTGACCAGTAGCGTGTGCGGACAATATTACTTGTTTTACCTGTACCATCGATGCCGGGGAAGGACCTTATCTACCATCGTACAGATGTTTGACGAGTACCCCAAGGCCGAGGACCGCGATGTACTCGTATATGACTGGGCCGCCCATCATTTCAATGTACAAGCCCCGTTCTGGGCTTAAGTTCTTTCAATGTACACACGCCCGCTGTTCTGGGCTTAAGTTTACAAGCCCCCTGTTCTGGGCTTCAGTTCTTTCAATGTACAAGCCCCCTGTTCTGGGCTTCAGTTTTCACGTGGTTGTTCTCACGTTGTTGTTGTTACTGAATAAAAAACAAAATGAGATCTCACCAAAAAACCCTGTCTTGTGTGTTTTCTATATGAGCATAATGCATGAAACTGGCTTTGAACACCGTATTAGCCAATCAGTGGCCTAGAATGGAGCCAAAGGTAACCCATCCATGTCCAGAAAACATTACCCGGGTGTACAAGAACCCGGATGTAGGCGCGGACGTAGGCGAAAGCATCCCAGTACCCGGATGTAGGCGCAGACGTGAGCGAAATTCTAGTACCCGTCCATTGGTTCTTTTATCGATCGCTCATTGGCTCTTTTTCTCGACCGCTGATTGGTCCAAATGGAACTGCCCATCCTTCCCAGGTTAATTTACAATCCCCTTTTGAGGTTCAAGCTCTGTATATCGATGCCGCAACATTGTCTCCGAACCTTGCCGAAGGGGAGACCTTGGACCTTTTGACCTGGATGTGACCTTTGACCTTTTTACCCGACATTCATCCGCGCACTGCCGGTGATGACGCGCGCGCGCGCGTGCGGCCGGAGATCCCGCGCGCGCGCGCTGCGGCCGGGGCGGGCCGGCCCGGGCCGGGAAAAACCCCGGAGGTTGAACATCCGGACGTCTAAGAGAACATTGGAACTCTTCTGGATTTGGAGGTGAAACCCGGAAGTGACGTCACAACCCACGTGACCGGCGCAGCAGAATGGAAACGACACCCTAGTCTAGCCCCCTCACATAGGCTTCACATGGATACCTCATTCGATCCCATCGGCCCACTAGTGGCCCACCTAGACCCCAAAACGTCTATTTCCATACCCTTTGTCCACTGCGCATGCGCAGAGTGACGATATTTCAACCCCGCACTCACCCCATCAGATGCCCCCTCACATAGGTTTCACATTGATACCTCACTCGATCCAATCGGCCCACTAGTGGCTCCCCTAGATCCCAAAACGTCTATTTCCATACACTTTGTCTATTGCGCATGCGGAGAATGACGATATTCCTACCCCACATCCATCCCATCGGTTGCCCCCTCACATAGGCTTCACATTGATACCTCACTCGACCCCATCGGCCCATTAGTGGCCCACCTAGATCCCAAAACGTCCACCCCGTATGGACCTATACACCCATAGCCATGCAGTATAGGCCTATGGGCCTACCCAGGCCTCGGTGACTTTTTCCAAAAATTTCACCGTTTCGCTCCGGGACCCTTCCCATCGTGTTCTAAATGACGAGACGTGAAAAACAAATCCAAGCAACCCATATCACAATGAACGTGTGTGAATTTCCCAGGTTGGACCTATACCCCCCATGGCCAGCCTATGGGCCTATATACAGACCTCGGTGACTTTTCCCAAAAATTTCACCGATTCGCTCCGGGACCCTTCCCATTGTCATTTTCTTGGCGAGACGAGAAAAACGCGACCCCACAAGCCATAGTAAAGCCCACGAAAAAAATTGACCATCCCCATAACCCATACAGGCATTTTCCCTTATATTGTATAATACAGACCCCTATTGTAGGGGTAAAGTCCGTGTTCCGCTTTTTATAGTTTCGGAAAAAATCATAATTTTACATGCACCCACCCCATTGACTTGATAGGCAGGTCCCAGTAAGCCCGGGGACCGATATTAGCCCTTTTGGCTAGGGTTGATAGGGGTTTTCCCCTATTTTAGGGGTAAAGTCCGTATTCCGCTTTTTATATTTTTGGGAAAAAATCCTAATTTTACATGCACCCACCCCACTGACTTGATAGACAGGTCCCAATAAGCCCGGGGACCGATATTAGCCCTTTTGACTAGGGTTGATAGGTGTTTTCCCCTATTTTAGGGGTAAAGTCCGTGTTCCGCTTTTGATAGTTTCGGGAAAAAATCCTAATTTTACATGAACCCACCCATGACTGGATGCCCCTTCACGAATGCTTCACTTTGATATCTCACTCGACCCAATCGGACCATGCAGCGTATTTGAAGTCTGGGGACTACTTTTTCTCCGCGGAAGCTTTTACCCGCAACCGCATCACCACCAGACCGCATCACCGCGAAGGAATACACACGCCCGATTTACGCAGACCGGAAGTGACGTCATACATGACGTCACACTTCAGTACATGTCCTATCATGTTCAGTCATACGGGGCTGGTGGCGCCCCCTGGCGGAAAAAGGGGAACCAAGAGTTACCTCCCTGGAAAACGGGGGCTGAAATGCTTAGACCCTACTACTTTGGCCGATGTTTATATGTATTGAGGCCGATATGTATTTATATTGAGGCCGATAATTGGGACGGAGAGGGGTCGGTCTTCATGGGAAAGAGCAGCCGCTGTGGGCCTCATTGAGTCACTCTGACGCATTAGGAGCAAATTGTTTTTAACACAGTAATTGTCCTATTCTCTTTTGTTTTAATTTATGTTCTTTTTTAAATTTCTGTATGATTCATATATGGAAATAAAGTATTGTATACTGTATAATAAAAAAAATATTGTATTGGAGAAAGCATTGTTCATTTTTTCACATTACAACATCTGCAACCACCGCATTAGTAAAACATTGCATAAAATTACACAGGGGTGGGAAATGTCCTGGGCAGGGAAATGTCCAGGCGGGAAAATATCCTATTGGGGAATTGTCCGGGTGGGGAAATTTTTCGAGGAGAAATGTCCAGGAGAGAGGTGGGAAATGTCCGTACACAGGACAACATGTCAACAGAATGACATTTGACAACCAGAAATTACTCTGAACTTGTCATCTGTTCCTAAGCATTGTCATGAGAGTCCCATTATGGAATCACTAATGGTCTAAGGGCCATAACTCTAATGTATTGTCTGTCCAGAATAACTGGACGTTGTCTCCCTTCGGTAAAGACCATGCTGCTTCCGGTTTATGCTGATAAGTTTACAGTTCATCTTTAGTACGTCTGTGTTGTTTATCTATGCCATCCCTGCTCCCACACTTATTACAAGCATGTTCTATCTTGAAGGTATTAAAGTTTCAGATAATTAGATATTCTTAAATTCTTGTGTTTTGTATGTCGTTAATATCGTAATGTTGAAAACTGGAGCCTGAGTGACGCAAACGCACTGACATGAATTACACCTTCACTGTTCCCAGTTCCATTCATCCCCAAACGAATACAAGGTCATGCTAACATTTCATACCAAGTTTAAAAGAAAGATTAAAGACCATATCATAGTAGTATATAAAGGACCGCTGCACCCGTATTTAGGGGGAGATAACTGTGTTTGAACCATTCCTGGTTATCCCCCTGATTCGCACATTTCTGCCCCTAAATAGGGCCCCAGATGTCCTTTTACTACTTATCAAATTGACGTCACATCCGATCAGGTGACATCCGGGTCACATCCGGATCAAAGTGGGTATGTAAAATTAGGATTGGGTTGAACCTATAAAAAGCGGAACACGGACTTTACCCCTAAAATAGAGAAAACCCCTACCAACCAGGTCTAGAGGGATTAATATCGGTTCCCGTCTTATCGGGGCCTGTCGAGAGAGGCAGAGTGAGTGAGTGGGTATATGTAAATTTAGGATTGGAATTGAACCTATAAAAGCGAAACACTGACTTTACACCTAAACCATGAGGAATCCTGGATATTTTGGAGTCCACTATTGGTACGAATGGGGCGCGGAAGGTGTCATAGTGTAGCATTCGTGGCGTGCATCCGATTGGATTAGTGTGTCGTCCGTTTTCAACATTCTGCGCATGCGCAGACAGGGAATTGTCGGAAAAGGGCATTGGAAGGGACGTTTTGGGGTCGAGGTGGGCCACTCTTGTTCCGAATGGGTCGTGGGAGGGTCAGCGTCAAGCTCTCGTGGGGAAGCGTCCAACTGGATGGGTGTGGGGTGGAAATAGCGTCTATCTGCGCATGCGCAGTAGAAAAAGAGTATTGGAATGGACGTTTTTAGGTCGATATGTACTCATAGTAGTCAGATTGGGTCGTGGAGGCCTTATTTTGAAGTTCTCTTAGGGTAGCGTCGGACTGGACTGGCGTATAGCCCGGTTTCATCATTCTACGCATGCGCAGTCTGGCCGTAGTAGCGGGGTAGCGTCGTGTGAACTGTCATCTTGTAGCTCTTCGGATGTAGACCACGACTGGAGAGATGTCCATGTCATCTGTGGCGTCATTGGTGACGTTATCAGAGGAGTAATAGCCAGAGTGGGCATTTTAGGGGTGTGAAGGAAGGTGTTTGAGGTAGAGATGGACCATCCGTAGTCCGAATGCGCCGTGTGAGGTGTCATCATGTAGCAACGCCTGCCAACGCCAAGCTTAACGCTTCAACGCCCTGGTGAATTAGCCCTGAAGCTCTGATTTTCTAGATATTCCATGGAATCGACACTAATTCATCGAAATGCGGTGACGCCGTCAACGCCTTAACGCTCTATCTGTACGCCTTAACGCCCGTTTCAACGCCTTGACGCCATGGTGTAGACCGGTGCGAGAACAACAACAACAAGGATGACGGGTCAATCATTGTATTATCCCCTACAGTACATCCCCCCACACGGGGGGGGGGGGGGGGCCGCATTGGATATGTTTACAATACAAGTAGGCTCTTGTCCAATCAGAAGCCCCCATTTGTGGCTGCATCTGTCATATTCGTTCTTGCTCGTTAGATGTATTCTCGGCTGCTCTTGTCCAATCAGAAGTCGCCATTTCAGAAAGTTTCATCTTCGTTCGGTGTAACCTAAGCATCATCGGGCAGGCCAGGGTATTGTTCTGGCAGCATGTTCTGAAGCAGATGTTTGCGCATTCTGAACGCATTTTCCAGGGCCTCGGTGGGTGGTAACCCCATGTCCTCTTCCAAATGGCGCTTGGTCTCCATGATGGACCTGTGCGTGGGGTCGCCTTTCATTTCTAGCGGCAGCAGTCTATACCGCTTATAGATGACATTGGCTGTTTTCCTGATGCAGGGGCGCATTTCGGTGTACCGCTGTTGTAAGTTATCCTGTCCGCCGTCGTCGATTACCGCAACATAACTGTGAATAGCTTCATACACAATACGATCCCAGAATGTAGGTTCAGCCTCACTTTCCTGGGACGTATCTGAGGCCAAGCTCTCCGTATCAGTAGATAGAGTCTCAGCAGTCTCGGTTTCGGTATCAGTCAGCAACGCCAACGATATCAAAATATCACGGCCGGAATCGGGCTACAATGTAACCACTCAGTTGAGAGGTTGATATGGTTGGGCGGACGAAGCAGTTTTGAGAAATGATGTACCCAGATGTTCCGGGTAATATATCATGTTGAATAATATACACCCCAAGGATTGCTATAATGCACATTTTATGTAATTGTGTGTACAGTTTCCTGATTGTCATCAGAAACGAACAGTGCATGCGTTTGGAGTTGAAATTAGCGCAACAAGTGAATGAAACTAGCTGTTAGAATATAGCAGGTCATCCAAACATCCCCGCAGATTACTGGCAGATCATCTTGTGAGAAGTATACGAATTTCTGACAGAAACTCGATCTGAACCACGACGTCCTTGTATAGAGTACCGGTATAGCGTTAGACCGTCTGTGAGAGGTAGTCTGCTTTCTCAGCACTGGCACTGTGACGATGGTCATATTCCGGAAATGCCTTGCTTATATCGCCTCTGGACAGTCGGATATTGAGAAACATGTAATAGTTCCCGCCTTATACAATTCATATCGAGAATAACAGAATATCATGTGACTGATTTAAGACCAATCAGGTTGAACAATTAAAATGAGGTATAATGATTCAATATATTGAATGGTGCGAATCCCGATTCAATAATTACATAAAAATATATTCAATGTTTTGGAAGCATTTCACTTTATCTTCTTTAAATTGAATAGGTAATAGTGCTATTGAATCATCTGGTTGGTGTTTCTATATTGGAAAATTAATCGAGATAATACATTTTTGAATGAAAAGAAGCAGAATGGAACATTTAATCAAATTTTGGCGCACCAACGGCGCGCAAACGAAGCGTGCCAACACAAAGGTATAGTGAGCCAATGCCCATGATTATCGCCTGGCCATTGTTCTAACTCTGTTGAATGTAGTCCGTCGACATGATTGAACACAGGCCGCGCGCTATCAGCACGGTCAGACAATGGCTGGAAGCGAGCTGCGGGAAGAGCCCGCTAGCGTGGTCTTTGTTAGCGAGCTCAAGAAAATCAGTTGGGAGTCCACGTGGCGTTAATCGGCACGAATGTCTGCATGTAATTCATACCTATTAAATAACATCAGGTGTATGAATTTGTGTTACTGGCGAACACGTCGACCTCGATCATGCGTATTTGCATTCCATCTAAAAATTTGTGAAAGGAAATAGATTCAATATTTTTTTTAATCATAAACACCGCTTGCAGAATGGATTATAATTTGTGCTTCGTCGGACACCTGCTTTCAAAGTTGACCCAGACTTGCGCGTATCAAGGAATAGCGTTTCTGGTATTAAAGTGTGGGTATTTGTTTATTGGAAGCTTCATCTTACGGCCGCTCCTCATACAGATATGCAGGTTCAGGTCATTCGTTTTTATATATTCAAAAATTCTTGCAAATTGTGTTAATTTTGACCATTCAAGAGTAAATGTCCGGGATTTTACTACCGGATTATGCAGTGTATAAATATTTAATCAGTGGGACAAGAACCGATGAAACGAATTATGCAATACCCGTACCTTTTTACTAGAAATCGGTTGATTAATTTGATTGAAGTCTGGTAATCCCTTTCTGCGGATTTGTCACCAATAAAACAGAACTCACTCCTCTGTGAAATAGATCAACCCTCATGAAATCTGGCGTCTACACACAACTCCGCTATCCAGACGAACTTTGGTACAAGTGTTGGTGTGGGAACTGTGGACTGCACCCATCTCACAAGTTTAACGCAGCCGCGTCATGGTACTTTCGGCATACTTGGAAGCGAAAGTATATTTTCTTGGACGTTAAATCTTTCAAAATAATTACGGTTGAATTTACTTCATTCAGAAATCATATCTCCATGAGTGCAGCAGAGATATGGGGCTTGGTATGTCACGCACGAGTGATACGAATGGGTTGGTGGCGATCAGGGTCGAGCGCTGAAAGTGTGTAGTGCCGTCCATTGTTCGCCATCATCATTCTTGTGTTTCACGTCGCTGTGTTTCATGCTTAAGTTTTCCCATCTCTTGTCTGCAGGTGAGCTTTCTCAGTTTTATGTTTGATGGAGTTTATGTTATAAGTGAACAAGGAATTTAATTGACTATATTCCATAACTTTGTGATAATTGTAAATGTAGTTTCGGTCATGAAATAAATGACCTAGATCTCTCGCTTTGTACCACGCGGTAAACGTTCATTATACGTATTAAGGGGGAACAACTCTGTCATATCAAAATCAAGCCAGAAGATAACAGTGGTACTTGAGGTCATGTTTTGAGATATTGAACACAAATATGAGACTGAACTCATTATTTTAATGAACTATAATTATGGAAAAGCCCATTACTTCATAATTCGATGAAAGTTACATACGTTTGATGTTTTATTAAATATATAAGCTGACGAAATACATCTTACATGGAATCTTACACCTCTTGTGATGCACGTGTCCACCAGCATTATATTATATTGCTGCCCACATATTTGGTTTGATCCATTCAGTGCATATTTCATGAATTAAATCACCATGGCAAAATCAGATAATATTTCCAGATATTAGAACATTTTATTATTCCATCTAATTGTGTAGTGCCGTCCATTGTTCGCCATCATCATTCTTGTGTTTCACGTCGCTGTGTTTCATGCTTAAGTTTTCCCATCTCTTGTCTGCAGGAATAAAGATATCCATCAGCCAGCAAGTTGGTGTCTTTGTCATTTAGTCATTACACGGGTTACATTTTGGTGCCGAAACCCGGGACGGAGCGCTACAGTGAAATAAAATTGGCGACATTACTCCGTTCAAAGAGACTTACCTGGTAAAATGGCTAATTCACTTGAAGAGACACAGCTTGAGGTAAGAGGTTTATTATTAAGGCTGACACGAGAAGAAATGTCACAAGCCTGCGAACACCTGAGAATAAGTACTACCACACAGGATAGTAAATTGGAACTGTTTCGGAAAATTACATCAGTTCTCGATGGAAGTGAATTGAGTGAGTTGGAGGATCAAGGCATGTCGATTCTGTTGGAGTTAATTGACAAGCTTAACGAGATCAAACCACCTGACGAATCAGAGCCTCAGAATGGTGTAAATGGGGTTGGTTCCAGTGGACAAGAATCAAATGGTTCTACCAGACAACAGAATGATACTACTAGGCAAGAACAAAATAGAGAACAACAGCCTGCATCAGATGGAACGCAGGTACGGACCATTAGACGTGAATTGAAGATTTCGGGACAAATATTACACCCAAACGTGAAAGATCGACTTGGCTTTTCTAGTCTCACCTATCAGCTTGATGCAGCTGTGAGTGCCGGTTATAGTGATCGTGAAATAGTGGATGCGGTAGTGAAAGCTATTCGTCCGGGGTTCTTTCTGCGGAGCTATATCGAGCGCAGAGCTGGAAGCATGACGGTTGATGGGTTGAAGCGTGTCCTGCGGTCCCATCACGATGAAAGAAGTCCGACCGAATTGTATCAACAACTGAGCTCAGCTAGCCAAGATGCAAAGGAAAGCCCTCAAGACTTCTTAATCAGAGTCCTCGATTTGCGACAGAAAATAACATTTGCCAGTGAAGATGTGGATTCATCGATACGATATGACCCAGATTTAGTCAAACTGATGAGTCTACGGACAATCCAGACCGGTCTCACCAGCGATTTCATCAGATCAGAGTTGAAAAGTGAGTTAAGGGATATTAACATTTCAGATGAGGATTTACTGGAGAAGCTAGCCAGTGCAGCTCGTCAAGATCAAGAGCGGAAATCTAAACTGAAGAACAAAGCCAAAACATCAGTCGTAGCTGTAGATTCTGAGATTGAAGTTAAAACCCAGCAATCCAAACTACCAAAAGAGAAATACAACCCGCTTACAACGGAGGACACACCACCAGTAGTAGTAGAATCTGACGACGAAGTAACTCTCGACTCTTCAACTGATGAAACAGATGAAGTACCAGAGGGTGAACTGTCAGCATCATGGGGTAGATATCCGCGCAGGGAAAGGCGACCACCACGATTGTTCACGTATCCACAGATGGGACAACCCGCCATTCAGCAAACTGGCGTAGGGACAAAGTGTTTGGGATTTAGAAATCAATGTGTGCCACTGGTCGCGTACAACCCATATCAGTATGTGTTACCCCCAGTAGGATTACCAGTGCCGACATACTCTGTGGTTCCTGTTTATTGAAGAATATATTCTGTGGTTCCTGTTTAGTGAAGAATATATTCTGTGGTTCCTGTTTAGTGAAGAATATATTCTGTGGTTCCTGTTTAGTGAAGAATATATTCTGTGGTTCCTGTTTAGTGAAGAATATATTCTGTGGTTCCTGTTTAGTGAAGAATATATTCTGTGGTTCCTGTTTAGTAAAGAATATATTCTGTGGTTCCAGTTCATCACATGCATTCCAGACGGAAACAGATATGTGACAGACCATATGAACAGTGATTGATGTTTAAATAAAGTGTGACTGAATGTGATACGTCTAGCAGTTTTGGTAGTGTTCTTACACCAACTGTACATCTTCTCATAGGAGTATCGTCTACTAGGGCCCAGTGGACGGTATTCCGTGCCTCGTCATTCACAGAGAAAGACTAAGTTGTAAACACCAACATTGGCATGAGAACGATTGTGGAGATAAACCTATTAACTTGAGAGACTATACATTCCAGAGAAGACATTGGCAAGTTTTCGCCAAAGGATGATTGAACTAAGAAAAAAATGTAGTCACATTTTATTGTTGGGGAGAGTGTGGGAACTGTGGACTGCACCCATCTCACAAGTTTAACGCAGCCGCGTCATGGTACTTTCGGCATACTTGGAAGCGAAAGTATATTTTCTTGGACGTTAAATCTTTCAAAATAATTACGGTTGAATTTACTTCATTCAGAAATCATATCTCCATGAGTGCAGCAGAGATATGGGGCTTGGTATGTCACGCACGAGTGATACGAATGGGTTGGTGGCGATCAGGGTCGAGCGCTGAAAGTGTGTAGTGCCGTCCATTGTTCGCCATCATCATTCTTGTGTTTCACGTCGCTGTGTTTCATGCTTAAGTTTTCCCATCTCTTGTCTGCAGGTGAGCTTTCTCAGTTTTATGTTTGATGGAGTTTATGTTATAAGTGAACAAGGAATTTAATTGACTATATTCCATAACTTTGTGATAATTGTAAATGTAGTTTCGGTCATGAAATAAATGACCTAGATCTCTCGCTTTGTACCACGCGGTAAACGTTCATTATACGTATTAAGGGGGAACAACTCTGTCATATCAAAATCAAGCCAGAAGATAACAGTGGTACTTGAGGTCATGTTTTGAGATATTGAACACAAATATGAGACAGAACTCATTATTTTAATGAACTATAATTATGGAAAAGCCCATTACTTCATAATTCGATGAAAGTTACATACGTTTGATGTTTTATTAAATATATAAGCTGACGAAATACATCTTACATGGAATCTTACACCTCTTGTGATGCACGTGTCCACCAGCATTATATTATATTGCTGCCCACATATTCGGTTTGATCCATTCAGTGCATATTTCATGAATTAAATGACCATGGCAAAATCAGATAATATTTCCAGATATTAGAACATTTTATTATTCCATCTAATTGTGTAGTGCCGTCCATTGTTCGCCATCATCATTCTTGTGTTTCACGTCGCTGTGTTTCATGCTTAAGTTTTCCCATCTCTTGTCTGCAGGAATAAAGATATCCATCAGCCAGCAAGTTGGTGTCTTTGTCATTTAGTCATTACACGGGTTACATTGGATGCTGTCTGAACATGCTAAATATAGCCCCGCGCGACCAGTTTATCCCCACGTCGCTTTTCGCGGGAAAATGAGAACACGTGTTTGAAATCTTGCAACATATTACTGCGCAGAAGTTATATTTTACTGAACCGACAGTATGATTCGGCAGGAAGGACACGACTGATGGGAAAATCTTTCACTTTAAGTTATAATCCATATTACTATGAAAACAGTACGGTCGACGGTAGTTCAATACGATTTCACTTGAGTACATGTACGTTTTTTTGATTGAAATTGTAGTTTAAGGGCCGCTTCCCATTCGGATTTCGCGGCCCATCAACTCAATGTTTTATTTGAATTTCGCGGTACATTTCTTTGTTTTTTGAATACCTTTTCCAGCGCTAAATATGTAACTAAATAAATGAATAAATAATAAATAACAATGAGAGATTAGTAGGAGATATAAATAGAAGTAAATAAGAATCGCTATGTACAAGTTCGCATGACTCTTTCTGGTACGTATACGTATATCATCGCAGGTTATTTATGCACAAACACATGATTGTACACGTTTAAAGTCTGCGGCGTATTCGTTTTGATCAAATGATAGATGAAACGAATTAGTATGAGGACAATACGTCTGGGATTACATTTCATATGTGTTAATGCATACCTCCTGTCGAACAGAATAACGGATGTTATATTGTCAGCAAGAAAACAACACTGTAAAGGTTAATCATCTCGTTAAGTTTGGCCTAAACAAGTGGATAATATAAACATAACAGTGCATTCTGTCTCTGACGGGGTAAAGCGATATCCCGCTTTCGTCCAACAAAATGCGCGTCTGTGTCTCATTTGAAAAGAAATGAAATGGCATTAACTTATTGTTTAGGTAGAAATCTCTGTTATTGTTTCTTTTTTGTTATTTAGTTGGAACGATGTGTGGGCCATAAATACTTGTTAATTCTTATTTCCTCATCGGAAGTTTCGTGTGCAACCTTTAACAGTCGGGCGGTAACGAATAAAGAGCATATACAAGTATTTGTCATTCTCTTTAAGGGGCTAATTGATCTTTTGAATTTCTGTGTATATTTTGGTTAGGCGGTTGTAACAAGACAAGCCAAAGAGACAACTAGTCTGACCGAGCACTGCATGTTGCCCCGATTATGACCTCGACTCGCCCGTGTGTCTGAATTTATACGAAGCTGTATTCATTTGAAATGTTACGTTCAACCGTTTTACTGGCCGTTCTGAAAGAGGAGGCGGCCTTCGCAATTTGCACACACCAACGTTTTATGAATTCTGATAATATATTTAGGCATACTTTAAGCTATCTTTGGCGAAACTTTTTGTTAATGAAGATTATTCGTAGTCTCAACCGAATGTTCACAAGACGACCGAGTTTCCTTGGAGCGCAAACAAAAAATGATAGATAATCATTTACAGCATTCTTATTGAAGAAGTCAAATCTTCTATATATATTTTTAATTACTTAGCCAGTAATTTAAACTGTAGAATAGATTGTGTTCTTGCCGTACACCGCCAGAGGGGAACTCTTTGAAAACAATCCAGTTTTAAGCGGTGACGGCTGTTAGCGCGCAATCCGGCAAGCGCCCCAACGGGGAGCCTTTGTTTACCGCCGACATGCTTACAATGGTTCAGTGGTTTGACCGGACTATATTCTACCGGCGCGTGGCGGCAAGGGTCACATCATGGGGGGGGGTGTAATAAGTCTTGGTGATTAGGCCAGCACGTTGGCGCGCCATCAGTGCGTAAACCCTGTTCACTAATTGGAAGATTAAGCTGATCTGCACTGTATATAGCGAATTTATTGCACATATATTGGAATTATTGAATAACGTAACAGATCCCCTGCCATAATCTGTGCTTCATTAGTGGTCATTCGACTATAAGAGGGAATAAATTACATAATTTGTCTGCTGCTGTAAGCAACACCCGCCAGTCCATTAATTCCTATAATTGCATTGTGAATATGAGCTATGCTCTTACATCCATGCACATTGATCATGATGGGGAATACGTTAGTCTATAGTTACTGAATCTTTACCTGAAGGCAAGGTTAATGCATTAGCACATTAGGAAGGAAACTTGATGTGTTGAAAGTGTATTAATGTTAAGAGCCTCCGTTGTCGAATGAAACCTTTCATCGTATAAAATCTAGAGCAAATTGACGATGTGTTATATAACATGGCAGTGTGACTAGCGTCACAGGACCTACGAAGTAGGGTTTGATATGATTTAAGTGTGTACTCGAGAGGTGACTTGGGGGCCTTATGTGGTACCGTGAGAAAATTTGTATAGCAGTCTCTAATTGACAGTGGGTACTATTAACTTTCCCAGATGTCACCGCTGGTGAGTCATTAGCGTAGCAACTATTATCGCCATCAGTTCCTATTACCCTGAACACTTATTAGCCCAGCAGTACAGCACGAGGTCACCCATCCAAGTCTTGACCGGGTTCAAAGTCGCTTAACTTCGATGATTTTACGAGAACCGGTGTGTGTCAAAAGTCACAATGAAGCATAGAGCCAAGGGTTCCCGATGGGCATGACAGTACACTCGCTGAGCCATCAATAAATAATAAAAAATAATTATCAATCAAATTTTCATCAGAACTCGGTCAGCTCATAATGCACGTTCATGCCAATAATCAAGGTTCTAATGTAAACGGTTCTCCTTATTTTGCCGACGTAAGGATTCACTCACTCACTCACAGACTGACTACCGGACAATTTGCAGATGGCAGACAACGTCGTAGGAATACACATATGAGGGCTGATAATTATTAATAACTCGCTTCTAAGTTCCTACGAAGTAGGCTACCATCCGCAACTTGTCCGGTAGTGAGTGAGTGAGTGAGTGAGTCCATCCGAACCCTTTCGTCGGCAAAATAAGGAGAACCGTTGACATTAGAACCTTGATGTTTTGCATGAAGGTGCATTAGGGGACTGTTACCAGCAAGTTCTGAGCTGACCTACTTTTGATAAAAATTTCTGGTGATTTTATGAGGAAAATCACTTGTGATTCTGACTTGGGCTGGTAACAATGCCCTAATGCACGTTCATGCCAAAAATCAAGGTTCTAATGTCAACAGTTCTCTTTATTTTGCCGACGAAAGGATTCACTCACTCACTGACTGACTGACTACCGGACAATTTGCAGATGGTAGCCTACTTCGTAGGAATACACAGATGAGGGTTGATAATTATTAATAACTCGCTTCTAACTTCCTACGAAGTAGGTTACAGATTGCAAATTGTCCGGTAATGAGTCAGTCAGTCAGCGAGTCAGTCAATCCACCCGAATCCTTTCGTCGGCAAAATAAGGAGAACGGCTGACATTAGAACCGTGATTTTTTGCATGAAGGTGCATTAGGGGTCTGTTACCAGCAAGTTCTGAGCTGACCTACTTCTGATGAAAATTTCTGGTGATTTTTTGATGAAAATCACTGGTGATTCTGACTTGGGCTGTGCCCCTCCTAATATAGGCAGGATTTCAACTTGGGGTGGAGGGAGGGGGGGGGGGGACCAAGAGTTCAGTGCGTGTCGGAGCCCTAATTCCTACCCTACTTCGTAGCCCCTGTGACGTTAGTCACACTGCCATGTTTGCCAAAGTCTCTATAAAATTTGGTAATGTATTTTTTTTATAAAAGCAGCCTTACATCACGTGAAATCTTCCAGTTTAAAATACTTGACTGGTTAATTCAAAATTTCGAAAGTCTGGATTTCCATCGGCAAAGGTGGAGAAAAATGGCAATGAAAATTTTCTGTAAAAGTTCGTTCATGGCCTGATCTGGAATGGTTTATGACGATAGACTTGATGCAGAATTTATCTCAACTACAAAGAAAAAGAAATCAAAACAAGAATTAGTGACTTAAACGTTTACAAACGTTTTGGATTCAACACGCCCACGCCATATCTGACAAAACGAAAACATTTCTTATATCAGCTATTGTCAGGTTTCTATTCATAACAAATACCTGTCAAACACGAGAGAACAGCTAGGATCAAGCTATTTAGAAACCATATACAAAATCCATATTGTAAAAGGGTTCGTTCATTTTCAACTTATCTCTTCAAATGCCTCAAAATGAAAAATTTATATATGACCATCAATTGTCAATTTTCTATTTTTTGTAATCTTAAAATCTAAAATTGAAATAGTCAATTTTCTGTTTTGGTATTTTGGGGTTTCTAATTACAAAGCAAAAGCTGTCACGTCAATTTTTGAATTTCGTTTATGCTTTTACAAGTTGCAGAATTTTATTTGAAGTTATTTTATTTGGCCAGGCTTGATTTTGGTAACCGAGAGGCACTATTCTGATGGGAGTCCCGATTCACACTTGATTTAATAAGAGAATTTGCGCGCATCGATGTTTCCCGATCGTTCGTCCGATGTTTCCCAATGTCGAGAGGTTGTGGGAGTCTATGAGACGAGAGAACGGGTATATATACAATATACAATAATAAGCTGCTACGAGGCATTTTGAGCTCTGAAGAGATCCAAGATGGACGCCCAGATTACGTCACATTCTAAAAATACATTTTCGGTCGATTTCCAGTCAGATATTCCGTTTTTTTTAAAACATTTATGCTATTTTCTCCGGAAACGCTGCATAATAAATTAGAAAATACTTATTTGTTGGCAAATGTCACTGAAGGAAAAGACGAAAATGCTACTTTTTTTACTCACACTCTCATGGCCGTCATTTTGAACTTACCCAGAATGCACTGCTTGGATGGCTATGCAGATACGCTCAATACAATGGGCTATCAAGTCACGAACTTGAGCTTAATTTTGTTAATTTAGGAGATAATCTAGAAAGTTTGGTGGTAATAATCCCCATTCGGCCTTTGTTAAGACTGGATACGAGAAGGTGGATCTCTCTCCAATTAAAAACATATTTTGGCATGCGGAACCTAAGATAATGATTTCACTAGTATAGCTAGGTATTGGCAACTCCTTAGCATGAAAGGTCCGTTTTGGCCCACCTTCCCCTGGGTCTTGGCAAGCGGTCATTGCAGGTTGCCCTGACAAAACATATATGCACACCTACTCCTAAATACGTAATATTCTTATCTTGTTTGTGTTTGTTGCTAATATATTCTTAAGTTCATATCACGTTTAAGAGAGGGCGAACTTATGGTAGACCATTGCTGCCAATATACGTTGTGTTGAATAAATACCAATGCAGAGAAATTATAATTTTTATAACATAAAAATACACAAATCATCAGCCGCAAATTTCAGTGTATCGGAAATGTAATACGATACAATGAAACAGCATTAAATTCAATTTCAACATACTGAAAATTAGCCAACTGCGTGTCTCCGTTTTCAATGTACTGAAATTCATTCAAGGAAACATTCCTTGTCATTCTGGTTTTGTCTGCATATGATATAGATGAAATCCTATTTAGACAGGCAGATATGTGAAATGATTGTGCACTTTTTGATAAAAGCATGAAATTTGGCAGGATGATAGATCAACACATATGATTCATTTTTGGAGGGGGAGTCCGGCTTGAAAATCTGTAGTTGGCCGCCATCTTGGATTTCAAAATGACCGCCATCAAAAACCACCAAAGTCACAATTCGGCATTTCTGAGACACATAGAAGGCCAATTTAAACGGGTATACCCACATTTGCGTACTCAAGGAAGTTGACCAACAGAGTTTTGTTGCATCAGAATTGATGGATTTCGAGATGGCATCCATTTTCATTTCAAAATGGCTGCCGAGAATCGCTTATTTTCATTGCTATGTGACTTACGTGAACAGATACACAAACTCCTACTTCTGAGTAGCCTATTATGGTGTTTGATGTGTTTGGACACTGGTTACTTGTGGACACGTGGCACGTATGATTAAGTTTCCACATAAACAACTGCAATAAAAGCGCGGCTGAGACACTAATGCTACATCCTAGAATCCTCCGTATTCTCAAGTCTGAAAGTGAGGTGCCAAGAGAAGTTTTTCTGTAAACTGATACGGTTGTTTTTCAGTCGCCAAAAGTCAACTTTACCCTTGTTTTACACATTTCTCCAACTCATCCACAAAGTTGATACCTGCAATAGGTCACATATTGGGTATTTACGTAATACTCTACGCCTGATTGACCCGACATGTGGCATCGTGTATTGACATCGGGGATCCTTTCAATATATGACGTTTGTGACACCGAAGACTAATCTCCGTGACCGGTGCAGAGAGCTGTGAATAATTCGAATTAATTAAGCTTGTTGCATGTATAGTTTCCCCAACATGGGTCTTCTGTTCGAAATAGAATGTGACAGTCTGATTAAAATAAGACCCAACTGTCGCTTCAGCATAGTGGGTCTGAAGAAAAGCCTATGTGCTGGATGTTCACCAATGAGTGGCCTGCCTCTTCCCTAAAGGAACAGTTTATTGTCGCCGTAATTGTAAACAGACTGGCATCGTTTTTAAAACTTTCTGGAGAAATCTACATCAAACGGTTAGGAAATTAAACAACATCCGCGAGTCTACAGGAGTCCCACCTACATCAAAGAAACGTGAATTTCCTCCTAACACCAAGACCGTCAAAAACAAAACACAGAAATCGATTATTGTGAGCGGGGCTCGAAGCTTGTCGCAATTGGTCGACTCAGTCGATTAGATCTTTGTCACATTTCAATTTAGGGAGCAGTGGACACAAACCAGATGGGTTCCTTTTTAGACCTGATAGCTTAGCGGCTGCCATTCAATTTTCGTGTTTGTTTTCCATCCATACTCACTTGGAGATTCCTCTCTCGAACAATGGAGAAAAAGCTTACCCCAAATGCGGCAGGTCTGTACGGCGGATATCTCACCATGACTCCCTTCTTTGTGAGAATTCAATCAAGACTCTCATACTTTACTGGATTATTTTTCTCTAAACACCCAGTCTCATTCCAACCATCACAAAGAAACACCAAGCTTGTTGACCATTTGTTGACAAACCTAACGTCTAGTCCCGTCACTCAATATTCATCTCTCGTCCATAATAGAATTTCTGAGCCCATAATTCTTATAACAGCATTAATAGCACCAAATTAAAAACAATCATACAATTCAAGCGCGAACAGGGAATGCATTCTTCAGCGAGGTCAGTTGTGGCTTGGACTTCCACACTCGCGGCAGGTTGACCTGATTGAATCTGGTTGATTTGAGTGACGAAGTCATACATGGAAATTCTCTAGATGTCCAGCAAATCCTCACTGTCTCCAGGAAAGGGTTTCCAATATTTCTCGAAGAATCCAAAAAGCAAATCATTTTAATATGGAACAATATCTGAATTCCCCTTTGCATCTGCCCAGTAGGTCTATCCTCGATGTACATGTGTACTAGCCAATTATCGTTATGATGCAAGAGTCTACAACTGTTCAGGAGCTGTCTTGTTCAACACGAGTTTCCAACCAGGAGCAGGTTGTCAGGACAAAGCTTTGGAAATAAGAGTTGTGGTTTTGACAAATGTGTGTGCTCCAGGATAACCAAGCGATAAATAGTTCAGGAAAAATCTCTTTGGGAAAGTTGCAAGTATTCGTCTAGGTTTGGAATTTCTGTAGTAGTGATTTTTTTTACGAGTGTACCGGCATCTGCCTTCAACACATATATTTCCACCAACACAAAAAGGACTACGAGACACACTGTAAGGGTTACTCTGTCACTTTTGCTCAGGACATACAAAGCAATGTCAATTTTGTCCATTATGTCGAAACGTATATAATGAGTCTCTGCGCGTTCAGTGAGAGGCCACATTTTACAATTCATTAATCCACTAAAAATGTTAAGAGGCAAAGGCTAAGTTAATTCACGACAGTTGTGTTTTTGCAAGCATCTGGATGGATCACATGACAGGTCCTTAAATTATGCAAGCCTTCTTGACCAGCGCCTGGCTACCCAGCCCAAAAGGGCAGCAGGACTTCCTGGAAGGGCAACAGGGCTTCCTCTAAGGCCAACGGCATCACCATCGCCTTTTCCCTTTGTGTTCTATCGCCATTACTGGGAACTAGCATTATGATTTGGGGATGGCACAATGATGATTGTCAAGCTATTCAAATATGTAATGATGCCTGTATTTGGTATAATCGAGTAAAATATTCATAGATTCAGTTTGTCGTTGAAATCCCATGCCCGAATCAGCCATACAAATGATGCAAAACACCAGAACTAGTAGTTCAACCTGCAGTTTTGTATGCCAATACTGGAACTTTCGGTTTCAATCACACTTTTGGTGGCTCGGCTGGCAGGATAGGCAACCCGAGAACCAGCCTCATCCACATTCAATGCTTCAAATCTCTACCATGCAACTAAGGTTGATCGTTAGAGGAATTGTGGTCAAAAATATAACATGGGTTACTGATATGAGCTTATTCTATTTCCGGAGTAACTGATACATATGAATCTGGTAATGGAACTGAACATAACAATCCTCCAACGATGAAACAATGGTGGCACAGTCAACTGATATGTATGGCAAAACCAATTCATTGCTATGACATAAAAAATATGCCTAACTTATCACGGATCACGAATAATTGCTAACCTCAACAACTTGAAGGAAATTCTCGGCAACATAACCTGTTCAATTTCATACATGTATATGTGATATGGTATTTCTATTGTTACTACAGTGATGACGTCAGGATGTTACAGTAGAAATATATCAATATATTTGGTGAAAAGTTATTCCATAGTAATGTCAGGTAACTTTATACCATGAACTTTCCAAGAATTCGCAGCTATCCTATTGAGACAATTTTGGACATGCTTGCATAATACTATAGGTTTGCAAGATATCACGGAAAAGCTTAACCCTGGGACATGACGGGATCTCAAAAACTCCATCATAGTAATCTGTTATAAAGAGGCAAGGTTAAGGAATAGAGCATGATCCAGGCATCTTATGTGTTACGTTTCAGCCTTTCAGCTCCAGGTGTAGAGAGAATATTTCGAGGACATTGCCTACCAAGACCAGAGAGCGCTGGATCCATTATAGCCAAGGCAGAATTCACTGATATTGATCATGTCACTCCTACTGGCTATAGCTTGAAAAATATTGAATGGCTTATTCGATTTAGCTTTTTGTAAGTATTTTAGTATCCATGTACATAACAATGGTGGTCGTCTCCGAGTGGACATCGTTTCACACAGTAGAAGTCCCTTGAGCAGTTTCCTCGGCTAAAGCAATGTAAAATCAGCAAATCAGCCAAGCTTGATATCCAAGATGATGTATTAATAGGGATTTTTAACCGTAAAAAGCTCGGCAAGGAACGTGTCGTGACAAGAAAAAGTCCGTGTAAATGGATGACCTAATCATTCGCAACAGACCAAGTCCACTGCGCCGCGAGTTGTCGAAGATCGAGCCATGGTCGGCCTCGTTGAAGAATGCTATTGTCTATGAGGCTATACAACAATCCTTGTGTTTTTGTTTGATCATACAAGTAGCAATGAGACTATTGTTGTTTGTAGAGGTCTGAGAGTGCGTATTGTATAGCCCATTGAGAGACCTGCCATTCAGACCGGTACCTTTTTGAATTGGTTTCTTCGCCGCTCTTCAGGAAAAGCTTCTCTAAGTAATTTTGTATAGGAAACTTATATCAAAGATGAATGACAGCCAGCTTGGTATCCGTATTCAGAATCCAGCTTATTCTTTCAGCAGCAGCTGGTGTGGCTGCATGATCAACTGTAGACACAGCAAGGTTTAACCCTTATTGCGCTGAGATTTCTCTCTCAAATGTGACTAATTTTATATATTGCAAGTATCGACTACGTGGTTGAGTGTCTACCGATGCCAAAAAATCATTTTAAGTCACTAAAATTAGAATTTTGTCTATCGATTCACCTAAGTCACATAACCGTCAAAATAAGCGATTCTCGGCAGCCATTTTGAAAAAAAAATGCATGACATCTTGAAATCCATCTGTTCTGGTCCAACAAAAAGTGTGCTGATCAATTTTCTTGGATGCGCGAATGTGGGTATAGCCGTTTAAATCAACCTCCTATGTGTCTTAGAAGTGCCGATTTGCGACTTTGGTGGTTTCTGATGGCGGCCATTTTGAAAACCAAGATGGCGGCCAACTACGGATTTTCAAGTCGGAGTCCCCCTCTAAAAATGAATAATATATGTTTCTCTGTCACTATGCAAATTTTCATGCTTTTATCACAAAGTGCACCATCGACCCATTTTTTGTTACATACCTGCCGGACTAATTGTAATCAGGAGGTCCGGATTAGACGTGAGTTGATGGGTTAATTGGTTACGCGTCAAGCTGGGAAATTCGGGTGGGAAAGCGGACCAATCTATATATTTTGGATCTACTACTTATCCTAAAATATTAATTCTCCTCTGTCCTTTGAAGGCAAAGCATGATTTTAATTAGTGATCCCAAATTTCCCATCAACCACGAAATGAAACTGTACCATCAAAGCTCGACGCTGATTGGTCGGAATATCTCTAAATATAGCCTTTTCGATATTCCGACCAATCAGCGTCGAGCTTTTATCGCCGACTCGGCCAGAAGAAAATTCAACCGGAGGCCGGGTTTGAAATTAAATGGTTTGAATACAAGAAAACATGCATGGATTTACCATAGGGCGATGTCATGAAGTAATGTCAGCACAGGTACGTTATGTATTGACACCCTGCTTGAAAAAGCAGACCAATTTATGCGGTGATTGAAGAGATGACTGGCCAAAAACTGCCTGTCCAGTGCGGTTTACATTGACAAATTCTGGCCACGATCTTGTCCGACTAAAGAAAATTCAGCGTAACATCGGACTTCATCTGGGTGTACAGTGATAATTAGTAACAGTTGTTGGGATAATGACACGTCGGCAAAAACTATAGCATGTCCTCGTTCAATCGCATACAACTTTGGCACATTTCGTGCGCTGGTTCGATCGCTAGACCGATTTAAAAGAAGGTGGTGTTTTCTCTCAGCGTCATTTTCGAGGTCATGTTGTTCACCTGGTCTATGGGGTAGATACTAAGTAGTGTAATTTTCCATGCTTGGCAAACTCGGGCTCGCGCTTTGAAATATGACCATGTATGAGTATTATAGTAAACTATATAATAACTTAGTGTTTCCAAGATGTTAAAAAAAATTTAAAATTTAAAATTTTCAAAAAAATCCCTGACAAAACAGTGCTACTTAGCCCTGTGCCGTGGATAGGGGTTTTGTATCCACATTTCAAAATCACCGAAAACAATGAATTTCCAAATTGTGGCTATACATGCTATTTAGGTGATGTATCCACATTTTTACCTCCACCTTACTTGATGAATTATCGGCATGAGAACTGAATAAAGTTGCGACAAAACTCTTTGACGAAAGTTTTTTGAGCATGTCAGGTTTCGTTATTTTTCACGTGTCTGACGGGTCTTCTTCGTCGATCTTTATCAACAAAACGAAATAGGAACGACTGGAAGATTTGCACAAAACTCTTATAACATATCTGATTATGGTTACAAAGAATCAAAACCTGGCGTGTTTTCCTTTTGCTGGTACGGATGGCAAAGAGATACGATATCTCGATCCCGTCGCAGGATAAACTTTCCTCTCAAATCTGAATTTCCCCGAGTACAAGTAATCGTAAATTTGATTGGGTGAACGGTACATATTGGCTCCGTCCAACCGTTATTCAACCAATCAGCATACATTTTACACGACATACGAATTCAATGAAACTGTATGTATGTAAACAAGATCGGCTCATCGCCTCGTTTTCTAGATTTATAGTTTTTCTTTCCCATCCATATGAATTTAAAAAATAATTCCGCATTTCTGTGAAACCGTGATTATTTAGCATTTAAAATAACACTGTGAGTATGACAGTATCTTGTTTTATAGCCAAGAGTTGTTAGAAAAAGGATCATTGAGTAGGAGAATGCCGAATTTTCTGAACTTGTCGGCGATTGCGATGTCTGAAGATTTTCTTGTCTGGATGTACTTTAGTAGATTCATTTTCTCACAGATTGAATAAATATGGAAATTTTTCGTAGACGCAGAGAGGTAAACATTATTTTAGCATCAACCTGAATATAACAAACATACCAACCTGAACCAGTATCGTGGTATAACAACAACAATTAAATTAATTGTTGTTTATCTGTAAATGATAAATCCACTCTTAAGACCGATGGGCATTTATCACTGGTGCCGTTTTTGTTGTCAGTACTGTAGTGTCAGTCTGGGCAAATTTGGGAAATCGAAGGCACTTGCAGACTAATTATAGTCTGGCAGATATGTAACAAAAAATGGGTCGATTGTGCACTTTGTGATAAATGCATGAAACTTTGCATAGTGACAGAGAAACACATATTATTCATTTTTAAAGGGGGAGTCTGGCTTGAAAATCCGTAGTTGGCCGCATTCTTGGATTTCAAAATGGCCGCCATTAGAAACCATCAAATTCGCAAATCGGCACTTCTAAGACACATAGAAGTTTAATTGAAACGGCTATACCCACATTTGCGTACCCAAGGAAGTTGATCGCCACACTTTTGCTGCACCAGAATGGATGGATTTTAAGATGGCGGCCATTTTTTTTGCAAAATGGCTACCGAGAATCACTTATTTCGACGGTTATGTGACATAGGTGAATCGATAGTCAAAAATCTACTTTTGGGTGGCTTAAATTGATTTTTGGCATCAGTAGACACTCATTGATGTAGTTGATACCTGCAATATATAAAATTAGTCATATTTTAGAGAGAAATTCCAGCACAATGTGGGTTAACCTTGCTGCATCTACAGTTTATCATGCAGCCACATCAGCTACTACTGATAGGATGCGCTGGCTTCTGAAAATGGACATTAAACTGGCTGTCATTTATCTTTGGTGTAAGTTCCCTATTCAAACTTACTTAGAGAAGCTTCTCCTGAAGAACGGGGAGAAACCAAGTCCAAATGGGACGGGCCTGAACGGCGGGTCTCTATACGCACTCCCTTCGGTTGGGAGCTCTTCCAGACCTCTACAAGCATCAATAGTCCCATTGTTACTTGTATAATTAAACAGTAACAGAGTATAACCTCGTAAACAATAGCATTCTTCAACGAGGTCGACCCTGGCACTCGCGGCACAGTGGACTTAGTTGAGTCAGTTGAGTATGATTAGGTCATACATGTACATGGACTAAATAAGTTCCTTGGCGAGCTTTTTATGGTTAACAAGCGCTGGATGAGCGCAAAGACCTCCGTCGAGGCAACAGGGTCCGTAGCGTAATACATCACTGAATAACATACGGCCGGATGCCAAGCTCAATTTTGCATTTGTTGGACGTTAGTTTCATCAATGGTAATTAATCTGGGATTGAGGGTTCCTCACTAGCATGTCCAGACAGGGATGTGAAAGTCACATTCCCAGCAAATAATTTTTGTTTGATTTGACGTGCTTGAAATATTGGGGTATGGAATAGAGTATATTGATGGAAAACCTGGAAAAGTGCTTGAGACATTAGGCCCCATCCCACCCCCCACCTCCCCCTGAGAGGATCCCCTCACCCAAATCGACACGTTAGCGGCAGAAATGAGACACCGTGTGCCTAGTTGTACCAACTTGCTTGTGATTTTGTGCTATAGGCCCAACACAGCAACACTTCATATTTTGTATGTGTACAGTATAGCATCATCATTGATGAGAGAATGCTCTTCAAAACACACCTGATTTTACCGACACTTCGTTCTGATCTGTCTCAACATCATATGATGAGGATTCAATGCGCTCGGTATAATTTTGTATACTGGTGTTACAGGTCACCTTCGCCTTCACCTTACTGTATCAATGACCATGGACTTGTACATGTATCACATTCACATTGAATGGTGATGGCTGATGAGAATATTGCCCCTATGGAACAAATGACTGGATTCCACGCAGCAAATATTTATTGTGTAACAGTGAGAAGAAAATTAATTGTATAAACATTCCAAGCCTCATTGAACACAAGCCGCACCATATTTGATATGACTATAACGCGCGTACATTAGCTCGCTTGGACGTCGCTTAGTTAAATATGGACAGACTCGCAAAAATCTCAAAATTTTCAAAAGCCACAAAAATGCCCTCAGCTTGTACAGAGTAAGTAAAAATACTTATGTACAACTTGATGTTTAGAAATGACTGTGTTGAGCGGTTCTATTCCCAACTTCTCTTTTATTCTATGTCATAGAGGACAGGGTTTGGTAGAGAATTAAAAACCGTATTAACTCGGCTTCACATTTTAGAGAATGACTTTAATTGAGCCAAAGATGAAAGAGAAATACACTTATAAAAAATCTATTTAAAAAAATATCTGTATATATGTTTATATTAATTTCCATAATTTATTGAAAAAAACTATACGTAGACTTCGACCACCCAATATCACACAGGCCAGGCAACTGTGAGAACAAGTGAAAGATACCCATCGAGTTGAGCGGATTTGCAGATAAACAACAACAAAAAATTGCACTTTGTGCCTCACGAGGCCGTTCTCCATAGAGTGCATGCCAGTTATTTTTCTGGACTACAACAGCAACTGTTTTTGCCTGTATCACAGTCCGAGCTTCCGATGACCCTTCAACCTTACCCAGACGACGGATAATTTTTGACAGATTGTCCGGCTAGGTTGTTGATCGGATTCACAGATCATGAATTCCACCGTGACGGAATCACCGTTGGGAAGACTTTTCTTTATTCAAAGTCATGTACTCGGAAGTTCCGTGGTCATACCCATGTAGTTTCAAGTTTAGTTTGCTATTCTATATGACATCTGTTTACGGATCCATGAAAAATCTACAGATGATCCAGCATTTTCAGTAAATCATGCTTCGAAATGTTCGTGACGGAATCACCTGAAACGGACATGACTCTTGACTAGTGTTGCTTGTCTATTTTTTTGCTGCTCTGTTTCAATCTGACTATTCTTATATGACATCTCTTACTAACATACAGTACCCAAGGATGATAAGATTTTTTTCATCGTGAGAAAAACGCGACTGGATCATCCCAGGGGTTAAATCTAGTCCGTGACGGAATCGACAAAAATCGTGATGGAATCACGAGTGCGCTTTTTAAATCTTATCGGTAAAAGTGCTTTATTAATTACACATTTTCTTCCAAAAAATATTCCTAGAGTGAATTTATCTCTTCTACTTAGAAAATTAAAACTCTGACCTCTTATTTTTACTAAGGTATACAGCTCCCGCCACATGCATATCTTTTCTGTAGATGTTTCAAAATAGTATAGTTTTCAGTAAAGTGCAATTTTTCTTCTTTGGCAATTTAGAATTTCCCGAGTTCTTCATGTTAAAAAATTGCGGGAAAAATATTTCGCTATTAAAACACATCTTCTCTATTATTGGCTTGTTCCCGGAGATCATAGGAAGCGAATAGAACAAACAGCATGCTAATATAGGGTCTACGACAGAATGTGGAGTGAATTTTATGCGAAAAAGGGCTGTTTAGCAATGTCCGCTTTTCCGTGGAATTCATGAGCGCACGATTGAAGTATCATGGGAATATATATATTTCCAGTCGCTATCTCCCCTCCCCCCCATCTTCAAACAAAAGGAAAAGAAAAAGCCGAGAGAGCGCCTCGTGAGGCAGAGCTATTTTTCCAGACTACAACAACAACAGTTTTTGCCTGTATCACAGTTCGAGCTTCCGATGACCCTTCAACCTTACCCAGACGACGGATAATTTTTGACAGATTATCCGGCTAGGTTGTTGATCGGATTCACAGATAACGATTGAAGCATGGGAAGATATATTTTTTCAGTCGCTATCTCCCCAACCCTCACCCCCCAACTAAAAAAAAAGAAAAGAAAAAGCCGAGAGAGTTCTTCGGAGTTTTACGTTTTTGACCTCTGACTTTGAATTTGACTTCTCACTTCCGACTCGCATCCTGGTGAATGACACTCGTCCTTTATCTTTTTGCCGATTCAGAGATTCTCGAGGAAGTTTCCGATTATACTATCTGGAATGCGAGTTTTTCTTTCGTGAAAATTTACTTTTTATGAAAGCGCAGGTTTGTCTTCGTCGCATACCGGCCATCTGTACCAGCGCGAAGCTATAAGTACACGCGCGAATTTAGTACCCTCGAATAAAGAGACCCGGTGGAAGCGCTGTAAAGGATACACACCTTTTGTGACGTAAGCATTCATTTGTGTCCAGAAACTTTTCAAAATTTCGTCGGGAACCATGGCAATCCCTACTGGAAATCACAGGAGTCGTGGGTTCCCCATATGACAATTATTTGGCGGGAGATTTCACGTTGCGCTCCTAGACCTCCGTCTGATCGACGGAGGTAAAAATCCCTGTTAGTACACCATCTTGGATATCAAGCTTTTCGCCATCAGCGAACATTGAAGCCTAAAATGGATATCTGATACAAGGCTGGTTTACACATTGCTTTGGCCCAGGAAACTGGTTAAGGGACCTCCGTGTGGAACAATGCCCAGTCGGAGTCGACCACCATAATCATACACATGGATACGAAAATACTAACAAAGAACTAAATCTGATAATCCCTTCAGTCTTCTCCAAAATATAGCCAGTGGATGTGGCATAATCAGTATCATTTGATTCTTCCCTGGCGATATTGGATCCAGCCGTGTCTGGTCTTGGTAGGCGATGTCCTCGAAATATTCTCCCTACACTTGGAGCTAAACGGCTGAAACTTACCACAAGTTAAGCTCTTTCCTTAACCTTGCCTTTCAAGATCAGATTACTATGATGGAGTTTTAGAGATCCCGCCATGTCCCATGGTTAAGATTTTCCGTGATATCTTGCAAACCTATAGTATTATGCAAGCATGTCTAGAATTTTCTCAACAGGATATGCCACTAGTCAGAGAGTTTTAGTCGCAAATTTTTGGAAAGTCCAACCGCGATGAACTGGTTTTGCCATGCATGTCAGTTAACTGTGCTACCATTGCTTCATCGTTGAAGGAGTTCCATTACCAGATTCATATTCATCAGTTACTCCGGAAATGGAATAAGCTCATATCAATAATCCATGTTATATTTGTTGACTACAATTTCTCTAATGATCGAACTTAGCTGTATCATAGAGATGGTTATTCATAATGTTGTGAGCAAAGTGTCAGTTTGAAGCATTGAATGGGGATGAGGTTGGTTCCCGGGTTGCCTATCCTGCCAGCCGAGTCGCCACAAGTGTGATCGAAATCCAAAGTTCCAGTACTGGCATACAAAACTGCAGTTTGAACTACTAGTTCTGGTTTTTGCATCATTTGTATTGCTGATTCGGGTATGGGATTTCAACGACAAACTGAATCTATGAATATTGCACTCCAATATACCAAATACAGGCATGACTACATACTTGACTTGTCAATGAGCATTTTGTCAACATCAGATCACAATGCTAGTTTCCAATAATGGCGATAGAACACAACTGAAAAAGGTGATGGTGGTGCTGTTGACCTTAGAAGAAGTCCTGCTTCCCTTACAGGAAGTCATGTTGCCCTTACAAGAAGTCCTGCTGCCCTTTTGCGCTGGGTAGCTAGGCGCTGGTCAAGAAGGCTCACATAATTTTTGGACCGGCCATGCCACCCCACCCAGATGTTTGCGAAAAACAAATGACTTCGCTGATGATAGGTTGGATAAGGCTCATTTTTTTCAGTAATCTTAGTGCCTCTGCCTCTTCACATCTTTAGTGGACTAATGAATTGTAAAATGTGGCCTCTCACTGGATGCGCAGATACTCATTATATACGTTTTGACAAAGTCAACACAATTCGCACTGGTTTGTTTGCTCTGAGCAAAAGTGATACAGGACAATTACAGTGTGTCTCGTAGTTTTTATTTCATCCTTGTTGGTGGAAATATATGGGTTGAAGCTAGACATCAATACCAGTACATTCGTAAAAAAAATCACTACTGCAGAAATTCCAAACCGAGACGAATACTTGCAACTTCCCCAAACAGATATTTTCTGACCTATTTATCGCTTGCTCATTCTGGAGCACAAACATCTATCGAAACCACATCTCTAATTTCCAAAGCTTTGTCCTTACAACCTGCTCCTGGTTGGAAACTCGTGTTGAACCAGACAGCTCCTGAACAGCTATAGATTCCTGCATCACAACAATAATTGGCTAGTATACATGTACATGTACATCCATGATCAACAATAAGCATACGGAGAAGATGAAAAGGGGAATTCAAGTAGTGTTCCATATTAAAATGATTTGCTTTTTGAATTCTTCGAGAAATATTGGAAACCTTTTCCCGAAGAGAGTAAGGATTTGCCGGAAAGCAAGAAGACCAAAAACGCTTATGTTGCCAAAATAGTTAATGAATCGGAACCTGTGTCATAATCAATTTCTAATGTTCCCAAAGAAACATATCTAGAGAAATTTTATATATGAAACAAGCGGATTCGAGAAGGCCAAGCTGCCGCGAAGTGCCGGAGTCCAAGCCCCAACTGACCTCGCTGAAGAATGCATTTTCTCGTTGCGCTTGAATTGTATGATTGTTTTGGTGCTACTAATGCTGTTATATTCTATAACTACAATGTATTCTATTATTGACGAGGGATGAATATTGAGTGACTGACTAGACGCTAGGTTTATCAACAAGCTTGCTGTTTCTTCGCGATGAATGAAATGAGACTGGGTGTTTTTAGAACGCAAATGCAACATGAACGACGATTTCAACCAATCAAAAAGTAGAAATTTTCATTTCTATTTCCTGAAGAAAGATCTAAATTAAGTCTTCTATGAGCCCACCCACCTGCTCAATGATTGGCTGAAAAGTCGTTCAGATTGACAGCCATCGCACGCGGCCTGAAATAGATCTAATCAAGCACGTGCCTGCAGACAAAACAAGGTTACATTGTGTGACAAACTCAGACATTGGAGAATCACAGACTTTTAATAATGCAATGAATTCTGTTGTAAATCAACGCATGAAATTTCAAATAAATTTCAGATAACAACAAAGTAAGATGCAAAATGAATTATCATTCATGATCAGAGTTTGAATTAATAGCGCTATATTGAGCAATGTAATATGAAGAAATATCACCAGACCAATTACTTAAATCGATATACTGAATTATAACAGTTACACAAAAGATAATCCCATTTTAGTTTGCCAATATATATTTTCAAAACTATAGCAATCGGCAGAATTAGCAAGTTAACAATAACTTCAATTGTAGAATGCAATACAACTACATGTATCTCGAGATGCTTATAAAATAAACGCGTATAGTGCATGGCTAAATATATTTACGGGTATCAAGTGTGAAATGTTCGCATGGAATTCGATTTTAACTTTGAAATAAAAATATTTAAGTACATGTAACCTACCGGCTTGGATAATTCCAGTCCTGACGAAAGTAAATGTTCTTCCAGCGGCAAATCATGTCCCATGCACTTTCACTATTATGACGTCAGTAAATTGTCGGTGATTTAAACTTCAATTTTAATTTGTTTGCCATTTTTTACAATAACAATACAGTTGATGTTGTCAGGTAGTTCCAGTGAAATCGTAGATGGAGTTACCGGTATTTGATTTTCCAGGTCTTTCTTTTTCACGTCGCTAGTAGACTGAGAAACATACTGATTTCGATAACAGGCCAGAAGATGGAGGCGCCACGGCGTTGCTGATGTCTCGTAGTTTTTCGGGCAGTTCTCTTTCATAAATATTCACCGCAGAACTGCGATGAAAGGTTCGGCTGCATACAGCTTTGTCGTCGAAACCCTGGTTGTAGAGATTTGTAGCACACGTAAACCTCCCGCTATGATTGGTAATCTTCCGATCGGTGGTATCGATCCCAGCCTCTTTAAAGAACTTTAGGTACATCTTCTCGGCATCTTTTTGACTAATTGTGCCGGCACTGAAACGGGGATGGATATGTTTTGTTGACGGAGGCAGTGGTTTGCGATATAATTCCCCTTTGGATGGAATAAGAGACAGGTATTTGTCGTATGACTTTACCAGACACCGTTGATTGTCTTTCTGTTTAATCCACCTTGTAGGGTTTTCGATGTGTTTTCACGGTACTGGATGTATCTTAAGCCAGAAGAAGGATCAGTCCGGATCTGAAACATCTCCGCCATGCACGTGTTATGCTCGGTTAAAGAGCGGAATCCAAACGGCGCACCGTTGTAGAAAACACACCATTCGATAAATCTTCGGCAGTATCAAGCGAAAATATACCCTTGTCCCAGAATTGAATTTCTTCATCTTTGGTAACTGGATCGGCATGTTGAACGTGTATACCGACCCCTTGTTTAGTTAGCGATTTCATTCTCTCATCTAAGGCCTTTCTGCATTTTGCGAATGTTGGCTCGTCCTTTTTGAACATGTTAATATGGGCCAAACTGCATTCATCTCGTAGATACCTCTGTATACCGCTCACAATCTGCATCAAGGTATTCGGAGGATACGGTTTCCCGTCTTTCCGCCTTGTTTCCTGCACGAAGAAAGCCAACCAGTAATCCATGGCTGCTGGGTCCAATGTAGCAATGTCGGCCGGAATAGGGTAATTTGGATCTAGCATTGTGTCTGGCTGATGATTTCTCCAGAATACCCATTCGGCCCAGACGCCCATCGCCCACTTGTTGTTCGAACGGGTTTTTTGGGGAATACCCTCTCTAATTTTTCTATCCAGTTCATGGGATGTTAGCACATCGCCAAACCGTTGTCCGCTTTCTCGTTTGAACGCCAAGGATTGCGTAGGTATTAAAAACAGATCATCTAAGGCGATTTCATCTCTTAGGGATGGCAGGCCAAGGTCTCGCAAATCAAAATCCGGTACACCGTTATCCATCTTATGTCAAGAAAAACTTCTCACCCGAATGACAAATATCGCCTTGTTGAAGTTGCTTCGCTCCGCCTGCCAATTTCCCGAAGACCCGTCTATTAGCTGTCCTACCTATACGTAGAAAAATCATCCAGTAAAGTATGGGAGTCTTGAGTGAATTCTCACAAAGAAGGGAGTCATGCTGACGTATCCGCCAAACAGACTCGCCACAGATGGGGTTAGCTTTTTCTCCGTTGTTCAAGAGGGGGCTCTCCAAGTGAGTGGGGATGAAAAAACTAACACGAAAATTGAATGGCAGCCATTTTGACTCCTCAGAAATTATCATATTCTATTTCGAAAAGAAGATCTATATTTGGGAAACTATACATGCAACAAGCTTAATTTATTCGAATTATGCTCAGCACTCTGTCACGGAGAGTAGTCTCCAGCGTCACTAACTTCATATATTGCAGACACCACCGATGGAAATACACGATGTCACATGTCAGGTCAATCAAAGGTAGAGTATTAGGTAAGTACCCAAGATGTGACCTATTCCGGATATCAGCTATGTGAATGAGTTGGAGAGATATGTAAAAGGTGGGTAAAGTTGACGTTTGGCGACTGAAAAGCAACCATATCAGTCTACAGAATAACTTCTCTTGGTACCTCGCTTTCAGACTTCAGAATACGGAGGATTCTAGGATGTAGCCGTAGTATCTCAACCGCGCTTTTATTGCAGCTGTTCATGTGGAAATCTAACCACACGTGTCACTTGTCCACAAGTAATCATCCAGTGTCCAAAGACATGAAAACATTTTAGGCCACTCAGAAGTAGAAGTTTGTGCATATGTTCACGTAAGTCACATAACAGCGATTCTCGGCAGCCATTTTGAAAAGAAAACGGCCGCCATCTCGAATTTCATCAGTTCTGATGCAACAAAACTGTGTTGATCTGCTTCCTTGAGTACGCAAATGTGGGTATTACCGTTTAAATTGACATCCTATGTGTCTCAGAAGTGCAGAAATGCGATTTTGTGGTATTTGATGGCGGCCATTTTGAAATTCAAGATGGCGGCCAAAATACGGATTTAGAAGCCGAACTCCCCCCCTCCAAAAATGAATCATATGTGTTTATCTATCATCCTGCAAAATTTCATGCTTTTATCAAAAAGTGCACAATCATTTCACATATCTGCCTGACTATCACTGATTACAGTCATGTTGAACTTGTCGTGCTGTAAGAATCGACGTGTATGACGTCAAACGGTCACGTTACACGGCAGCTCATTAAATTTCGGTTCTACGATCCAGATACCTTTACCAGGCAAATAAATACCATTTTTCTTAATATTTACCAACCCAAACCATTTATTCCGAGTTTAGTTATTGATATTATGAATGACTGAAATATTTTAGCAACAAACATGGAACTGTTCACAAATCCTTTAAAAGGATTCCCAAACACCCTGCCCTGCTCGACGGATTATCCTCTATGGAATCTAACATTTATGAAGAACCTTGCACGGTTTAATGAGATTTTGGCCCCCATGAGGTGCGATTTGGAGTGCCAAAATAAAATATCACATACGAAAGAAATGTTGTAGGCCCTGGGTCTTATGCTTTTTTAATAACAGGATCTTGAAGTAGTGGATTTGTGCAAATCATCTATTTTGAGGTGAAGGCAGCACAGTTTTCTCTCCATAAACTTATGAAGCCATTCCAGAACGAAAACCGTGTTCGGGGAACAACAAACTATTGACAGGGTCATTATTTTGGGAGTAAGTTTACCTTGGTTCTCGACTGGCTTCATATGTTTACGGAGAGAAAAGCGTGCTGTTTCCATCTCAAAATAGACGATTGTGCACAAATCCACTACTTCAAGATGCTGATAGAAAACCATAATACCCAGTGCCTATAGATACTCAAAGCATATAGTACCTAAGACTTGAAAAATGGAACTTGTTGCTTCCTCGCTTACGCTCAGTATTAAGAGGATAGAACAAGGACTGGTTCGCTCGGTGTCAGTATAATGTGACTGAGTGGGGTGTCATGTCTGCCTACGGCATAATATTTCAGTGGGATAGCACTATAAAATGGCAGCATTAGATCTGCTCTGTTACAAGTAGGTTCCCCTTCCCCTCTCCCTCCCCTCCCTTCCCTTCCCCGTCGTGATATAGCTGAAAAAATGTTGAAAGCGACGTTAAACCCTATTCACTCACTCACTCACTCAAAGCATATAGACGATAATATACTTTACGCGAAGTGAAAAATTTCTTTCTTTCGTTCGTGATGTTTTATTTTGGCGCTCCAAATCGAACCTCATGGGGGGCAAACTCATTAAACCGCGCCAGGCCCTTTTATAAATAGCACAGGATGACAATACATTGGCGTTTCTTCATTCAGATGAAAAGATATATAGCAGGGATTCGTTCTGATGGTAGAAAACTGCAGCGTGTATAATGGTCGTAATTCATTTTAATCATATTCGCATAATTTCGGGGATATTTAACGAAATACCGGCATATTCCTCCAGCATGAACATCCATTCCCTTTGCAAATAGTCGTCCAGAAGTTCCGAATAAATTGAACAGAATGATGAAAACGAATAACATGGCGGGCTGGGTAAAAATGTCACATTGGTCTTAGGCTGGTGGCCTGCTCCGATGGTGAATATATCTGAGGGATAACCCACGTAAGACGGCATAGAGAACCACACTAACAGGTATTGATAGATTCTAATTCGGCTTGCGGATGGGCCGGAAAACCTACCTGAGATATCTCTTCTCGTGATATATACGAGTTATAAATTGTATAACTTCGCCGCTTGACATATGATAAGTTCCGTTAAACATATGACCAGTTCGATCGCCGACGGCGCGTCATTAGCGGATAGCGAGTGATAATTATCCAAGGAGAATAATCTCCACTAATGAACTGCCTACACTATTTCCGGACTTTGTGTCGGACTTTATCAGGTTAGGGTGATCTCGCTCTCTAAAATGGAGGTAAAAGGGGTCGTTTTTTGCTCAATAAATCATTTCAGCAAAATCCTCTTGAGGCGCACACGGACATATATGTTCCTATCAAATGGCAGTAAAAAAAAATTGTCATCTATCCAATTTGCATGATATTAGGCCAAATATCTTTCAAGTTTCAGATACTAGACTGGTTGGTTCTACAAATGACAAATTTATTTTAGGACATGGAACAATAGATATTAATGCGCCTGAAGTTTTGAAGCATTGGATAAGAAGGAATCACAAGTTGTTGTGCAAAAATGACCTTTTTTATCTTCATTTTAAAGAGCGGGATCGCCCTAACCCACATGATAAAGTCAGACACAAACTTTCAACACACTGTCTTTGTTCCAGAATTAGTGTAGGCAATTCATTAGTGGGGTCGTATGCCCGGAGTGGCACCGTATAATAGTATGGTTATTGGCATCACAGGTGATAAAAAATAAAATAAATAAACCGTGGTGACCGAGTCATCAACGAAAAATGGCAGTTAGATCCACCACCTTTTTCCAGCATCACCTTTAAATGGTGATGACGAATGAGAGTAACGTACGAGAAGCTCCTTTAGATTTTAGTAAATCCAAAATTTAAACTTAATTCTGCACAAATATTTGTACAGATGAAAATGCCCAAGGTTTATATCATTACTGGTCACAGTCAAAAGCGACGTAATACACATCCTCGCGAGTCGGTGTATCGATTAATGTGTTAGGATCGATACACTGGCTTGTTTATTCATCCATAGCAGTTCTGGATACAAATAGAAGAAGTTGTTTCTTCTGAGTTAACCAGTGAACGCACTGAGCTAACTGGTTAATCCAATCCAGGAATGAAATGTGACTGGTTTGTATTTCATCGCTGGCCAAACTACTTTGATGTCGAAATCGGACGTCAAAGCCAAAAACGCAGGTTTGGGATACCGACATGCTAATTCAAAACAAGCTCGGGGGATGAAATGTACGACATTGTATGATAGAGGCATCGACTCAAGAACTCATTCGTATCACCAAATATGTCCAGGTAAAACCTCCGCGAGGATTAAGGATTTACCTGGACTTGTGAAGATGCGTAAAACAGCGTCGTCTGACGTTTGAAATTGGGCTTTCATCTATTTTTGGCTTTTCGTACACATTTTAGATGGACTCGAAAAAATATCTGAAATATGACACGCTGGACAAACATAATATTTTAGATTGCATGTCACGGCGGATATGATCACATTAAAACATTGGATTAGTGTTGGTTCAAGTTGTCATATTTTAGATATATTAAAAATCTCGAATTCAAACTTATGTCGACGCTGATTATACGCCACCTTTGACTGCTCGTTAACAATATAAAATACAATTTTTTTCTGTAAGAAACACAGTTTTTGGTACTGTTAGAAAGAAATCAATTTTTGGCTCAACTAAGGTGCTAAGATAGATTTTCGTGTGTTACCGTTTTAGGCCATCACTTTTTAGCCAAGAAGTTAGAATGTCGTTTTCTCCGAAATGTCTAGATAATTTTCTGGGGCAATGCCAACTTAGAAAATCTAACAGAAAATGTGGGTCACAGGATTTTCTTCAAATAAATGATAAGCCATGGCTTTAAAACAAAAATTACCCTGCTGTCGCCAAGTTAGTTTGTCAGCGTTCCTTCGTTGTGGCCTACTTGTCTTAAAATTTGGGGAAAACTTCACCCAATTCCAAAATCGGTTCATAACTGTTTTATTTAAAGGAACTCGTACGATAAGATGGACAAACGGCCCCGGCGAGCAGTCTATTCACAGCGGATCACGTGACTCCAGTGGAATTGAATGGATTCCGGTTGACCGCCGACAGCGCGGTTTGTGAGGCCAAGCATATTTTATTCGCGATTTTACACCCTTTTCCCTCTTATTAAATTGATGTTGTTATATATCTTCGTGCCTTCCGTGTTACGTTAATTGCATAAATAAAAAGTTGAGTACGGAAATGAAATGAAAATATTTTACTCTTTACTCGCTGAATTGATTGTCCGCAAGTCTCATTTTTTTTAAGAGAACCAACGACAACTCTCGCACGGTCATTTTTGTTTTGGCGTATTCAATATACTGTAAATATACCCTCCTGTGCGGTAGGTGACGAGCATCCTATATGACGATCGACTGACAACCATGCACAATATGGTGAATAAGGGCAATCAGCAATGTTTAATGTTCCGAATGCACATGCTCTTAGTTCATCGGGCCCATAATAACTGTTTTTTTGATTGAAATTGTAGTTTAAGGGCCGCTTCCCATTCGGATTTCGCGGCCCATCAACTCAATGTTTTATTTGGATTTCGCGGTACATTTCTTTGTTTTCTTTTAATATCTTTTCCAGCGCTAAATATATAAATAAATAAATGAATAAATAAATAATGATAAATAACAATGATAGATTAGCAGGAGATATAAATAGAAGTAAATAAGAGTCGCTATGTACAAGTTCGTAAGTCTCTTTCGGGTTTTTTTGGTTAAGCTATACTAGTAAATATGAGTTCACTGTAGGTCTAATCGCGTGGATGATTCCTTTGTCTTGGTACCCCTTTGTACGCACAAAGCCGTCCAGAAAAAACTGGGAAAACCATGGGCGTCTTCAGGATTTTTCTAATCGACTTCCCTAACGACGCCCTTGGGAACAGGGTGGATTCTTCCAGAAATCTGTGCCTGTAACAATTGCTTGGAGTGTGTATTGGGGCACAGGACGGCAGGTCTACGTCCTATATTGTGTGAAAGTCAAAGGATGATATTCTGTGTTGAGGCGTCATTTCGGTGTCATATATAGCGTGTCTGTGTGGTTTAGGATTTGGTATTCTGGTTGCTCAGTTCGGTGGGGTAGCGTGTCTGGCGTGGTACAGGGTCGAGTATTCTGGACGTTCTTGTGGACCGACGATGATGATCTTCATCATGTTCATCTCCATTTGGTGCTGTTTCATAATATTTGTCGTCATAGGTGTTCTGTTTCATGGCTGGTCTTACTCGTGTGTTGTCTTCAGTGTGCTGTGCCTGTATTACAAAGAATAGAAGAGTTTGTAGTTTCTTGTTTTCTGGTGTTATTTTTTGCCATCGACTGGCACTATCGTGATCTAAGTCACACATGATCAATAGCAATAAATAATTAGGCACTAAATATTATAAATAAAAATATTATTATAGTTAAAGCCGATTGTGAATGTTTGATATAACCTCCAGTCTTCTGCCCCTGCATGAAAACCGGACGGTTAACATTCGTTAACGAGGGTTGGAAATAAGGGAACACAATTTGGTCAGAGCTCGTTATTAGGAGCTTTTAATTTGATCAGTGAATTTGTCTATGTTATTGCTATGCCATTTTGATTGGTTAGTGTCCAAATTTGATCAGTCATTTCTGATCACTGACCCTTATTTCCGCCCCTGAAAAATAGTTTTGACTCTAAGCGTGCTACATTTATTCAAATTTGGTCCTAGGTTTATTGGTGTCTTGGTGTAACCATATAGTATTAGATGGTAGAGTGATAGTCAGTCGATTTGATGTAAGCTAGTAAGGTGGAGTATACTTTGTTTATAAGAGGTGGTTTAGGATTTAATATAGAAGCCAACGACAGAGGGACATTTAAGTTTTTGAGTTCGTTTTCCAGTGTTCGGCGATAGAGGTCATGTTTTGGGCATTTGAGTATAAAATGTTCTATCGTTTCTTCTTCGTTGTTGCATGAAGTGCATAGTGGTGATGTGTTTTTTATTAGCTTAGATAAGTGAGATTTTAGTCCTGTTTTGCCAAGTCTTAATCTTGTGATGATGCGGTCGTCACGTTTACTGTCTAGCTGGAATCCAAAACTCCTTCTTTTCCCCTTATCTAGAATACTATGTAGCCATCTCCATAATAACTGTTGCACGACCAGTTTCATTTGACGGAAAGGTCATTCTGGGTTTACACTGACCACCAGCTGCGCAAGCACCGCGTCTTTACTGCTGTCGTCGGTAAAGATTAAAATGGATCCGCTATGGTCACATGACGGGGATAGTTCCTTTAATTTTATGTTACATTCTCGTTAGCAAAGGTGTCAGAAAGTCGTTAGCCAAGGCGTGAAAAGTTAATCCTCTTAGGGGGCCACCCGCTGGGCATCATGCAGAGCTCTCCAATGAAGTCAGCCTTATACACAAAAATGCAGTTATTGCTTTCAAATTAATAATACAAAGATGCCTTGTCCTGGTTAAAATAATTTCTTATTGGCGAAATCTCAGTATTTCGCCGAGAGGACTGACGTAGGAAAAGACACTCGAAAAGGCAGCATTTTTAAGACTTTGTTTTATTTATTTATTTATATTTTTATTTTATTTTTGCATGAACCCTCAGACGAAGTATTAAAAGTCTAGATTTCTTGACAGCATTTTTCGTATGGGAAAGGCAAGAGGTGATTGACTCTATGTACATTCGAATACGTATATTTTTTGTCCAGGCGCGTCCATTCGCGTCTAGGCGCAATTAAATTCATTGTCATAGAAATGGCTTCAAATTTCCTCGAGCAGTTTCATTAATATTACGCATTCAGGTCAAATTGATTATTTAGGATCTGGAGTCTGTATGAACGATAATTGCACAACACTTATAAAATTTATCTGCCACTGTCCGTATTTTATCTGCTTGCATAATATGTTATCACTTATCATTACACTGAATAATTCCGACTTCGCGAAAATAACGAAGACCGATCTGCATTATCCCCAGATTCACAGAGAGATATATTTGTTTCTTCCCATTACCAATGATCAACTTTATATTATATCTGAAAACATAATTTTATATGCTTTAATTTGGAAAGAAATCTTTCGCGTTACTTCACGAAAAATGCTCTCTCCAAGGTCCGCGTGCTTGCCGAACCAACAACGTACAACTGCAACGAACTTTCCGGTCTTCAATTTCACATTCCGGTTTTCGAGTGGCAGCATGAATGGATTTCTTCCGATAAAGATCTGTATTTTATTTGCATTCCACAATATGATCCGTCATGAAGGCGACTGTAAAATTGTTCACAAGTTTGGGCGATATAAGGAAAGAAAATGCTATTAAAAATTGTTGAATATTTTATTTATTTTTCTTTTTTCAGACAATTATATTCATCTGTGCTATCGGTAAAGTTATCTGGTCCTCTTCAGGTTTGTCCGATCTATCCCATTAGACAATTTTTTCCATTTTTTAGTATTATGTAAATATTTAGGAATACTGCTGAACTAAGTTCATGTTTTTGTTTTATTTCAGATACTCCCGAGTGACTTGTTTTTCATGTTGCCTTTGTCCTGTTTGTTGGTTAAATAGAGTTTTGTTATTGTTTAAATCTTTTTTTGTTGAAGTCTTTGAAATATTAGTTTTCTTGGTATGAAAGTTAAAACAACAAACTCGAGTTTACAATTACTTCCGAAATTATGTTACTGCATGGCATAGCGAAAGTTGCGTTCCTTAGCTTTTTCACGCGTTTATAATTTCTGGAATTATTTGACTAACTGCATGCATTCATCTAACTACTGCCTACTAATTAAGGTAAGTAATAATCATTGTGGGTGGTCATGCAGCAACAGAGGCAGAGGAAGACAGCAAGTCCACAACGCCAAGTTGTTATAAATTCCTTTTTGTAATTACAATCTGAATTGCATCAGCTCACGGAGCCGCGACTACACTGTCAATAAAAGTGTTCAAATCTTGAACACTGAATTGCACACTGGTTTGTAACACCTTTCAAACATGTAAAAGTGTTCAAGTACGAAAACTAGTATGCAAAGAGATTTACTTAAAATATGTCACTGAAGTGTTATCAAGCTCATCAAATAGATCGTCCTCAATAAACACAACGAAATATCGCCGAGTGCTGAATATTGGAACTCTGAAAAATTAGTGTTCATTCTGAAGAGTGCACTTTTGAACACTTTTACGCATAATAGAACACTTTTACATGTTCATGCGGACGCTAGTGTTCCAAAAGTATTACAGAATATGTGTTCATTTGTGAACATTGGTGTTCAAACATGATGATCATTTCTGAACACGCGTGTTCATACCTGTTCTCTAATGTTCGGATATGAACGTTAAGTGTTCAGTTTTTAACACGACATGGTGTCCTGATTTGGACATCAATATGAACGTTAGTGTTCAGTGCCGTCCAACCCCATATTTCGATTGTTGAGATACTTAGCGTTGTGGAATTTTTTGTACCTTTTTCTTTTCATTATTGTTCAAAATGGACCAGTTGATTAATTCCACATCATTATTTCAACTTATTCCAGCAACCGCTAAAATTAGTCAGGGATGAACGCTTTTACGCGTTCAATAAGTGTTACAGATTTTTTATGACAGTGTAGGTAAGTTTATGGAGATTGGCCTCCGTCAACCAACAGAATCTTGGCTCCATCAACATACCAGTGGGCTTGACTCAAACACCACGTCTCGGAAACTCGACAGCCAAATGAGTAAATCAGGGAACGTATACAGGCCTACAACTATGATCATGATAAAAAGACTTGGCCCAATTATTTCTCACCGAGACATGAAGCTTCCGTCATATTCCAAGGTAGGCCGCCACGAGGTTCCCGCCACGAGAGGTCTCCTTTATTTACGTTCGTAAAGTTAGACCGCGGTTCGCAGTTCGCAGTTCGTTATTCGAGGGGACCAGTCATTATTTCTTCAGACATGGAGAAAAACAACTGTATTTTCTTTATTATGAGTATTTTGAACTCCAAACTCTGCATAGTAAGAGAGAAAGTCCTGCTTCATATGTTTTCATAATCATATTCCAAATCTGACTCCAGGGGGCGCTGCTAGGGGCGCTGTTATGAGTCTCTGGCTATCCGAATAGCGGTCTGGCCTATCTGAATAGCGGTCTACCTTGCCAGATCCGATAATGCAAATGCTTCGAACTTGTAAATAGGACTGTTCAGAGAGTATATCACTAGCTAGAAGATGGAGTCTTCAGTTCCCATATCGGTCGCCAGGGAGCGCTACTATGAATGACCGTTTACATGTCGGTCTGAATAGCGGTCTGGCATATCTGAATAGCGGTCTAGATCGCCAGAGACAATAATATATACACTTCGAACTTATAAATAGGTATAATGAGAGAGCATTTCATGGTCTACAAGTTGGAGTCATCAGTCCCTATATCGAACGCTAGGGGGCGCTACTACGAATGACCGTTTACATGCCGGTCTGAATAGCGGGCTGGCATATCTGAATAGCGGTCTAGATCGCCAGAGACAATAATATATACACTTCGAACTTATAAATAGGTATAATGAGAGAGCATTTCATGGGCTACAAGTTGGAGTCATCAGTCCCTACATCGGAAGCTAGGGGGCGCTACTACGAATGACCGTTTACATGTCTGAATAGCGGTCTGACCTATCTGAATAGCGGTCTGGCCTATCTGAATAGCGGTCTAGCTTGTCAGAGCCGAAAATATAAATGGCTGGAACTTAAAAATAGGCATGTCGATAGAGCATGCCATCGGCGCTGCTAGGGGCGCTGTTATGAGTCTCTGGCTATCCGAATAGCGGTCTGGCCTATCTGAATAGCGGTCTACCTTGCCAGATCCGATAATGCAAATGCTTCGAACTTGTAAATAGGACTGTTCAGAGAGTATATCACTAGCTAGAAGATGGAGTCTTCAGTTCCCTTATCGGGCGTCAGGGGTCGCTACTATGAATGACCGTTTACATGTCGGTCTGAATAGCGGTCTTTCCTATCTGAATAGCGGTCTAGATCGCCAGAGACAATAATATAAACACTTCGAACTTATAAATAGGTATAATGAGAGAGTATGTCATTGGCTACAAGTTGGAGTCTTCAGTCCCTACATCCGACGCTTGGGGGCGCTACTACGAATGACCGTTTACATGCCGGTCTGAATAGCGGTCTGGCATATCTGAATAGCGGTCTAGATCGCCAGAGACAATAACATAAACACTTCGAATTTATAAATAGGTATAATGGGAGAGTATTTCATTGGCTACAAGTTGGAGTCTTCAGTCCCTACATCGGACGCTAGGGGGCGCTACTACGAATGACCGTTTACATGCCGGTCTGAATAGCGGTCTGACCTATCTGAATAGCGGTCTGGCCTATCTGAATAGCGGTCTAGTTTGTCAGAGCCGAAAATATAAATGGTTGGAACTTAAAAATAGGCATGTCGAGAGAGCAGGCCATCGGCTAAAAGATGGACTCTTGAGTTCGTTTATCGGGCGCCAGGGGGCGCTACTACGAATGGCCGTTTTCATGCCGGTCTGAATAGCGGTCTGGCATATCTGAATAGCGGTCTAGATCGCCAGAGACAATAATATATACACTTCGAACTTATAAATAGGTATAATGAGAGAGTATTTAATGGGCTACAAGTTGGAGTCATCAGTCCCTACATCGGTCGCTAGGGGGCGCTACTACGAATGGCCGTTTACATGTCGGTCTGAATAGCGGTCTGTCTTATCTGAATAGCGGTCTAGATCGCCAGAGACAATAATATAAACACTTCGAACTTATAAATAGGTATAATGAGAGAGTATTGCATTGGCTACAAGTTGGAGTCTTCGGTCCCTACATCGGACGCTAGGGGGCGCTACTACGAATGACCGTTTACATGCCGGTCTGAATAGTGGTCTGACCTATCTGAATAGCGGTCTGGCCTATCTGAATAGCGATCTAGCTTGTCAGAGACGAAAATATAAATGGTTGGAACTTAAAAATAGGCATGTCGAGAGAGCATGCCATCGGCTAAAAGATGGAGTCTTCAGTTTCTTTATCGGGCGCCAGGGGGCGCTACTATGAATGACCGTTTACATGTCGGTCTGAATAGCGGTCTGTCCTATCTGAATAGCGGTCTAGATCGCCAGAGACAATAATATAAACACTTCGAACTTATAAATAGGTATAGTGAGATAGTATTTTATGGGCTACAAGTTGGAGTCTTCGGTCCCTACATCGGACGCTAGGGGGCTCTACTACGAATGACCGTTTACATGCCGGTCTGAATAGGGGTCTGGCATATCTGAATAGCGGTCTAGATCGCCAGAGACAATAATATATACACTTCGAACTTATAAATAGGTATAATGAGAGAGTATCTCACTAGCTACAAGTTGGAGTCTTCAGTCCCTACATCGGACGCTAGGGGGCGCTACTACGAATGACCGTTTTCATGCCGGTCTGAATAGCGGTCTGGCATATCTGAATAGCGGTCTAGATCGCCAGAGACAATAATATATACACTTCGAACTTATAAATAAGTGTAACGAGAGAGTATTTCATGGGCTACAAGTTGGAGTCTTCAGTCCCTACATCGGACGCTAGGGGGCGCTACTACGAATGACCGTTTACATGCCGGTCTGAATAGGGGTCTGGCATATCTGAATAGCGGTCTGGATCGCCAGAGGCAATAATATATACATTTCGATCTTATAAATAGGTATACTGAGAGAGTATTTCATTGGCTACAAGTTGGAGTCCTCAGCCCCTACACCGAACGCTAGGGGGCGCTACTACGAATGACCGTTTGCATGCCGGTCTGAATAGCGGTCTGACCTATCTGAATAGCGGAATGGCCTATCTGAATAGCGGTCTAGCTTGTCAGAGCCGAAAATATAAATGGTTGGAACTTAAAAATAGGCATGTCGAGAGAGCATGCCATCGGCTAAAAGATGGAGTCTTCAGTTCCTTTATCGGGCGCCAGGCGGGCGCTACTATGAATGACCGTTTACATGTCGGTCTGAATAGCGGTCTGTCCTATCTGAATAGCGGTCTAGATCGCCAGAGACAATGATATAAAGACTTCGAACTTATAAATAAGTATAGTGAGAGAGTATTTCATTGACTACAAGTTGGAGTCTTCCGTCCCTACATCGGACGCTAGGGGGCGCTACTACGAATGACCGTTTACATGCCGGTCTGAATAGGGGTCTGGCATATCTGAATAGCGGTCTAGATCGCCAGAGACAATAATATATACACTTCGAACTGATAAATAGGTATAATGAGAGAGTATTTCGTGGGCTACAAGTTGGAGTCATCAGTCCCTACATCGGACACTAGGGGGCGCTACTACGAACGACCGTTTACATGTCGGTCTGAGTAGCGGTCTGTCTTATCCGAATAGCGGTCTAGATCGCCAGAGACAATAATATAAACACTTCGAACTTATAAATAGGTATTATGAGAGAGTATCGCACTAGCTACAAGTTGGAGTCTTCAGTCCCTACATCGGACGCTAGGGGGCGCTACTACGAATGACCGTTTTCATGCCGGTCTGAATAGCGGTCTGACATATCTGAATAGCGGTCTAGATCGCCAGAGACAATAATATATACACTTCGAACTTATAAATAGGTATAACGAGAGTATATTTCATGGGCTACAAGTTGGAGTCATCAGACCCTACATCGGACGCTAGGGGCGCTACTACGAATGACCGATTACATGCCGGTCTGAATAGCGGTCTGGCATATCTGAATAGCGGTCTAGATCGCCATAGAAAATAATATAAACACTTCGAATTTATAAATAGCTATAATGAGACAGTATTTCATTGGCTACAAGTTGGAGTCTTCAGTTCCTACATCGGATGCTAGTGGGCGCCACGACGATTGGCCGTTTTTATGCCGGTCTGAATATCGGTCTGGCATATCTGAATAGCGGTCTAGATCGCCAGAGACAATAATATATACACTTCGAACTTATAAATAGGTATAATGAGAGAGTATTTAATGGGCTACAAGTTGGAGTCATCAGTCCCTACATCGGTCGCTAGGGGGCGCTACTACGAATGGCCGTTTACATGTCGGTCTGAATAGCGGTCTGTCTTATCTGAATAGCGGTCTAGATCGCCAGAGACAATAATATAAACACTTCGAACTTATAAATGGGTATAATGAGAGAGTATTTCATTGGCTACAAGTTGGAGTCTTCAGTCCCTGCATCCGATGCTTGGGGGCGCTACTACGAATGACCGTTTACATGCCGGTCTGAATACCGGTCTGCCATATCTGAATAGCGGTCTAGATCGCCATAGAAAATAATATAAACACTTCGAATTTATAAATAGCTATAATGAGACAGTATTTCATTGGCTACAAGTTGGAGTCTTCAGTTCCTACATCGGATGCTAGTGGGCGCCACTACGAATGGCCGTTTTCATGCCGGTCTGAATATCGGTCTGCATATCTGAATAGCGGTCTAGATCGCCAGAGACAATAATATATACACTTCGAACTTATAAATAGGTATAATGAGAGAGTATTTAATGGGCTACAAGTTGGAGTCATCAGTCCCTACATCGGTCGCTAGGGGGCGCTACTACGAATGGCCGTTTACATGTCGGTCTGAATAGCGGTCTGTCTGATCTGAATAGCGGTCTAGATCGCAAGAGACAATAATATAAACACTTCGAACTTATAAATGGGTATAATGAGAGAGTATTTCATTGGCTACAAGTTGGAGTCTTCAGTCCCTGCATCCGATGCTTGGGGGCGCTACTACGAATGACCGTTTACATGCCGGTCTGAATACCGGTCTGGCATATCTGAATAGCGGTCTAGATCGCCATAGAAAATAATATAAACACTTCGAATTTATAAATAGCTATAATGAGACAGTATTTTATTGGCTACAAGTTGGAGTCTTCAGTTCCTACATCGGATGCTAGTGGGCGCCACTACGAATGGCCGTTTTCATGCCGGTCTGAATATCGGTCTGTCATATCTGAATAGGGGTCTAGATCGCCAGAGACAATAATATATACACTTCGAACTTATAAATAGGTATAATGAGAGAGTATTTCATGGGCTACAAGTTGGAGTCATCAGTCCCTACATCGGATGCTAGGGGCGCTACTACGAATGACCGTTTACATGTCCGTCTGAATAGCGGTCTGTCTTATCTGAATAGCGGTCTAGATCGCCAGAGACAATAATATATACACTTCGAACTTATAAATAGGAATAATGAGAGAGTATTTCATGGGCTACAAGCTGGAGTCTTCAGTCCCTACATCGGACGCTAGGCGGCGCTACTACGAATGACCGTTTACATGCCGGTCTGAATAGCGGTCTGACCTATCTGAATAGCGGTCTGGCCTATCTGAATAGCGGTCTAGCTTGTCAGAGCCGAAAATATAAATGGTTGGAACTTAAAAATAGCCATGTCGAGAGAGCATGCCATCGGCTAAAAGATAGAGTCTTCAGTTCCTTTATCGGGCGCCAGGCGGGCGCTACTATGAATGAGCGTTTACATGTCGGTCTGAATAGCGGTCTGTCCTATCTGAATAGCGGTCTAGATCGCCAGTGACAATGATATAAAGACTTCGAACTTATAAATGAGTATAGTGAGAGAGTATTTCACTGACTACAAGTTGGAGTCTTCCGTCCCTACATCGGACGCTAGGGGGCGCTACTACGAATGACCGTTTACATGCCGGTCTGAATAGGGGTCTGCCATATCTGAATAGCGGTCTAGATCGCCAGAGACAGTAATATATACACTTCGAACTTATAAATAGGTATAATGAGAAAGTATTTCGTGAGCTACAAGTTGGAGTCATCAGTCCCTACACCGGACACAAGGGGGCGCTACTACGAACGACCGTTTACATGTCGGTCTGAGTAGCGGTCTGTCTTATCCAAATAGCGGTCTAGATCGCCAGAGACAATAATATAAACACTTCGAACTTATAAATAGGTATAATGAGAGAGTATCTCACTAGCTACAAGTTGGAGTCTTCAGTCCATACATCGGACGCTAGGGGGAGCTACTACGAATGACCGTTTTCATGCCGGTCTGAATAGCGGTCTGGCATATCTGAATAGCGGTCTAGATCGCCAGAGACAATAATATATACACTTCGAACTTATAAATAGGTATAACGAGAGAGTATTTCATGGGCTACAAGTTGGAGTCATCAGTCCCTACATCGGACGCTAGGGGCGCTACTACGAATAACCGTTTACATGCCGGTCGGAATAGCGATCTGGCATATCTGAATAGCGGTCTAGATCGCCAGAGACAATAATATAAACACTTCGAACTTATAAATAGGTATAATGAGAGAGTATTTCATTGGCTACAAGTTGGAGTCTTCAGTCCCTGCATCCGAAGCTTGGGGGCGCTACTACGAATGACCGTTTACATGCCGGTCTGAATAGCGGTCTGGCATATCTGAATAGCGGTCTAGATCGCCAGAGAAAATAATATAAACACTTCGAATTTATCAATAGCTATAATGAGACAGTATTTCATTGGCTACAAGTTGGAGTCTTCAGTCCCTGCATCGGATGCTAGTGGGCGCCACTACGAATGGCCGTTTTCATGCCGGTCTGAGTAGCGGTCTGGCATATCTGAATAGCGGTTTAGTTCGCCAGAGACAATAATATATACACTTCGAACTTATAAATAGGTATATTGAGAGAGTATTTAATGGGCTACAAGTTGGAGTCATCAGTCCCTACATCGGTCGCTAGGGGGCGCTACTACGAATGGGCGTTTACATGTCGGTCTGAATAGCGGTCTGTCTTATCTGAATAGCGGTCTAGATCGCCAGAGACAATAATATAAACACTTCGAACTTATAAATAAGTATAATGAGAGAGTATTTCATTAGCTACAAGTTGGAGTCTTCAGTCCCTACATCGGACGCTAGGGGGCGCTACTACGAATGACCGATTACATGCCGATCTGAATACCGGTCTGCCATATCTGAATAGCGGTCTAGATCGCCATAGAAAATAATATAAACACTTCGAATTTATAAATAGCTATAATGAGACAGTATTTCATTGGCTACAAGTTGGAGTCTTCAGTTCCTACATCGGATGCTAGTGGGCGCCACTACGAATGGCCGTTTTTATGCCGGTCTGAATATCGGTCTGCAATATCTGAATAGCGGTCTAGATCGCCAGAGACAATAATATATACACTTCGAACTTATAAATAGGTATAATGAGAGAGTATTTAATGGGCTACAAGTTGGAGTCATCAGTCCCTACATCGGTCGCTAGGGGGCGCTACTACGAATGGCCGTTTACATGTCGGTCTGAATAGCGGTCTGTCTTATCTGAATAGCGGTCTAGATCGCCAGAGACAATAATATAAACACTTCGAACTTATAAATGGGTATAATGAGAGAGTATTTCATTGGCTACAAGTTGGAGTCTTCAGTCCCTGCATCCGATGCTTGGGGGCGCTACTACGAATGACCGTTTACATGCCGGTCTGAATACCGGTCTGGCATATCTGAATAGCGGTCTAGATCGCCATAGAAAATAATATAAACACTTCGAATTTATAAATAGCTATAATGAGACAGTATTTTATTGGCTACAAGTTGGAGTCTTCAGTTCCTACATCGGATGCTAGTGGGCGCCACTACGAATGGCCGTTTTCATGCCGGTCTGAATATCGGTCTGTCATATCTGAATAGCGGTCTAGATCGCCAGAGACAATAATATATACACTTCGAACTTATAAATAGGTATAATGAGAGAGTATTTAATGGGCTACAAGTTGGAGTCATCAGTCCCTACATCGGTCGCTAGGGGGCGCTACTACGAATGGCCGTTTACATGTCGGTCTGAATAGCGGTCTGTCTTATCTGAATAGCGGTCTAGATCGCCAGAGACAATAATATAAACACTTCGAACTTATAAATAGGTATAATGAGAGAGTATTTCATTAGCTACAAGTTGGAGTCTTCAGTCCCTACATCGGACGCTAGGGGGCGCTACTACGAATGACCGTGTACATGCCGGTCTGAATAGCGGTCTGACCTATCTGAATAGCGGTCTGGCCTATCTGAATAGCGGTCTAGCTTGTCAGAGCCGAAAATATAAATGGTTGGAACTTAAAAATAGCCATGTCGAGAGAGCATGCCATCGGCTAAAAGATAGAGTCTTCAGTTCCTTTATCGGGCGCCAGGCGGGCGCTACTATGAATGAGCGTTTACATGTCGGTCTGAATAGCGGTCTGTCCTATCTGAATAGCGGTCTAGATCGCCAGTGACAATGATATAAAGACTTCGAACTTATAAATGAGTATAGTGAGAGAGTATTTCACTGACTACAAGTTGGAGTCTTCCGTCCCTACATCGGACGCTAGGGGGCGCTACTACGAATGACCGTTTACATGCCGGTCTGAATAGGGGTCTGCCATATCTGAATAGCGGTCTAGATCGCCAGAGACAGTAATATATACACTTCGAACTTATAAATAGGTATAATGAGAAAGTATTTCGTGAGCTACAAGTTGGAGTCATCAGTCCCTACACCGGACACTAGGGGGCGCTACTACGAACGACCGTTTACATGTCGGTCTGAGTAGCGGTCTGTCTTATCCAAATAGCGGTCTAGATCGCCAGAGACAATAATATAAACACTTCGAACTTATAAATAGGTATAATGAGAGAGTATCTCACTAGCTACAAGTTGGAGTCTTCAGTCCATACATCGGACGCTAGGGGGAGCCACTACGAATGACCGTTTTCATGCCGGTCTGAATAGCGGTCTGGCATATCTGAATAGCGGTCTAGATCGCCAGAGACAATAATATATACACTTCGAACTTATAAATAGGTATAATGAGAGAGTATTTAATGGGCTACAAGTTGGAGTCATCAGTCCCTACATCGGTCGCTAGGGGGCGCTACTACGAATGGGCGTTTACATGTCGGTCTGAATAGCGGTCTGTCTTATCTGAATAGCGGTCTAGATCGCCAGAGACAATAATATAAACACTTCGAACTTATAAATAGGTATAATGAGAGAGTATCTCACTAGCTACAAGTTGGAGTCTTCAGTCCATACATCGGACGCTAGGGGGCGCTACTACGAATGACCGTTTACATGCCGGTCTGAATAGCGGTCTGGCATATCTGAATAGCGGTCTAGATCGCCAGAGACAATAATATAAGCACTTCGAATTTATAAATAGGTATAATGAGAGAGTATTTCATTGGCTACAAGTTGGAGTCTTCAGTCCCTACATCGGACGCTAGGGGGCGCTACTACGAATGACCGTTTTCATGCCGGTCTGAATAGCGGTCTGGCATATCTGAATAGCGGTCTAGATCGCCAGAGACAATAATATATACACTTCGAACTTATAAATAGGTATAATGAGAGAGTATTTCATGGGCTACAAGTTGGAGTCATCAGTCCCTACATCGGATGCTAGGGGGCGCTACTACGAATGACCGTTTACATGTCGGTCTGAATAGCGGTCTGTCTTATCTGAATAGCGGTCTAGATCGCCAGAGACAATAATATAAACACATCGAACTTATAAATAGGTATAATGAGAGAGTATTTCATTAGCTACAAGTTGGAGTCTTCAGTCCCTACATCGGACGCTAGGGGGCGCTACTACGAATGACCGTTTACATGCCCGTCTGAATAGCGGTCTGGCCTATCTGAATAGCGGTCTGGCCTATCTGAATAGCGGTCTGGCCTATCTGAATAGCGGTCTAGCTTGTCAGAGCCGAAAATGTAAATACTTGGATCTTAAAAATAGGCATGTCGAGAGAGCATGCCATCGGCTAAGAGATGGAGTCTTCAGTTCCTTTATCGGGCGCACCCTGAATGACCGTTTACATGTCGGTCTGAATAGCGGTCTGTCTTATCTGAATAGTGGTCCAGATCGCCAGAGACAATAATATAAACACTTCGAATTTATTAATAGTTATAATGAGAGAGTATTTCATTAGCTACAAGTTGGAGTCTTCAGTCCCTACATCGGACGCTAGGGGGCGCTACTATGAATGATCGTTTACATGCCGGTCTGAATAGCGGTCTGGCATGTCTGAATAGCGGTCTGGCCTATCTGAATAGCGGTCTAGCTTGTCACAGCCGAAAATATAAATGCTTGGAAATTAAAATAGCCATGTCGAAAGAGCGTGACATCGGCTAAAAGATGGAGTCCTCAGTTCCTTTATCGGGCGCCAGGGGCTGCGCTACTATGAACGCCCGTTTACATGTCTGTCTGAATATCGGTCTGGCCTATCTGAATAGCGGTCTAGCTTGCCACAGCCGAAAACATAAATGCTTGGAACTTGAAAATAGGCACGTTGAGAGAGTATGTCACTGGCTACAAGATGGAGTCTTCAGTTAGTCGTGTGAAGTGAGTTTAATATTGGATATTGGAAATTGGACATTCGGATTTCACAGGTTCGGTTTACAAAGGTTAAATATTCAAAAATAGAGCCTGTTTTGACTGTGAAACACCCTGAAAAAACATATATCCAGCTACACTGCGAAGGTAATTTGAAATAGACGCCTTTGTGGGTGTTTTTTTATATTCTATCTGTAAACAGTAAAAACAATATTCAAAAAAACGATATATTATGCAGAGAGGCATAATTGATGGACTTTTCGTCTAAAATAAGCTGCGCGGCGCTCTGATTTTACTCTATTCTAAAAGACCGTGTACGTAGCTACATCATACCATTAATTTCAGAGCGGCGGGCGGCTTTGTTTTTTTTATATATAAATTTTTAACCTTTAAAATTAGTTTAAAAAAATAACGAGTTGTGGTATAATTTCTCCACTTTTTTTTAATAAAACGGCGCGCCGCTGTGTATCTACACTATTCTGAACAAGTCTGTATAGAGCTACACCATACCATTAATTTTTTGGGCGGCAGACGGCTTTGTTTTTTTATATACCATATAGAAAAAGTAAAAAATATGAAAAATACATTATGAAGAGAGGTATAATTGATGGACATTTCGTCTAAACTAAGCTGCGCGCCGCTCTGAATTTACTCCATTCTGAAAGACCGTGTACATAGCTACAACGGCGGCGGATATATAAATTTTAAACTTTAAAAATAAATTAAAAAAATAACAATGAGTTTTATAGTTTATCGAATTTTCGAACCATACCATTCATTTTAGGGCGGAGCGCGGCTTTGTTTTTCATATTCCACCTCGAAACAGTAAAAATAAGAAAAACGATATATTATGCAAAGAGGTATAATTGGTGGACTTTTCGTCTAAACTATGCTACGCGCCGACCAGGTAGGTAGCTACACTATACTATTTCATTTCAGAGCAGAGCGCGGTCTTATTTTTTATATATAAATTTTCCACCTTTAAAATAAATTAAAAAAATATGAGTTGTGATATTGCTCGACTTTCCTTTAATACTAAGCGGAGCGCCGCTGTAGACGTACGCTATTCTGAACAAGCATGTATACAGCTACACCATACCATCAATTTCAGGGCGACGCGCGGCTTAGTTTTTTTATATGCTATTTCGAAACAATGAAAACTATGAAAAGAGATATATTATGAATTATGTAGTGGGGTATAATTGATAGACGTTTCGTCTAAACTTAACTGCGCGTCGCTCTGATTTTACTCTATTCTGAACGACTGTGTACGTGTCTACACCATAACATTAATTTCAAGGCGGCACGCGGCTTTGGGTTTTTTTTGTATCAATTTTTAATCTTTAAAATAAATTTTAAAAAATAACAAGTTGTGGTATGATTTCTCGACTTTTCTTTAAAATAATGCGGCGCGCCGCTGTGGATCTACATTATTCTGAACAAGCCTGTATATAGCTACACCATACCATTAATTTCAAGGCGGCGCGCGGCTTTGCTTTTTTATACGCTATCTCGAAACATTGAACAATATGAAAAAAAATACCATGTGGAGGGGTATAATTTATAGACTTTTTGTCTAAACTAAGCTGCGCGCCGCTCTGATATTACCTTATTCTGAAAGACCGTGTACGTACCTATACCATACTTTTAATTTCAGGGCGGCGCGCGGCTTTGTTTTTTATATAATTTTTTTAAATATAAGATAAATTTAAAAAAATAATGAGCGGTGGTATGATTTCTCGACATTTCTTTAAATAAGGAGGCGCGCCGCTGTGGATCTACACTATTCTAAACAAGCCTGTATACAGCTATATCATACCATTAATTACAGGGCGGCGCGCGGCTTTGTTTTTTTTTGTATGCTATCTCGGAACATTAAACAATATGAAAAAAATATTGTGTAAAAGGGTATAATTGATAGACTTTTCGTCTAAACTAAGCTGCGCGTCTTCTGATTTTACTCTATTCTGAAAGACCATGTACGTAGCTACACCATACTATTAATTTCAGGGCGGCGCGCTGCTTTGTTCTTTTTTTATATATAAATTTTTGACCTTTAAAATAAATGAAAAAGAAATAATGAGCTGTGGTATAATTGCTCGATTTTTCTTTAAAATAAGGCGGCGCACCGCTGTGGATCTACACTATTCTAAACAAGCCTTCATTCAGCTACACCATGCAATTAATTTCAGGGCAACGCGCGGCTTTGTTTTTTTGCATACTATATCGAAACATTAAACAATATAAAAAAGATATACTATGTAGAGCGGTATAATTGGTGGAGTTTTCTTCTAAACTATGCTGCGCGCCGCTCTGGTTTTACCCTATTCTGAAAGACCATGTACGTAGCTACACCACACCGTTAATTTCAGAGCAAAGCGCGGTCTTATTTTCCGTACATAAATTTTTAACCTTTAAAATAAATTTAAGAAATAATGAGTTGTGACATTGCTCGACTTTTCTTTAAAACTAAGCGGAGCACCGCTGTAGAAGTACACTATTCTGACCAAGCCTGTATACAGCTATACCATACCATTAATTTCAGGGCCCGCGCGCGGCGTAGTTTTTTTTATATATTATCTCGAAACAGTAAAAAATATGAAAAAAAGATGTATTATGAATTATGTAGTGGGGTATAATTGATAGACTTTTTGTCTAAACTAAGAAGAGCCGCTCTGATATTATTCCATTCTGAACGACCATGTACGTTGCTACACTATTCTAATAATTTCAGGGCGGCGCACGGCTTTGTTTTCTTTTATATAGATTTTTAACCTTTAAAATAAATTAAAAAGAGTAATGAGCTGTGGTATAATTTCTCGACTTTTCGTTAAAATAAAGCGGCGCGCCGCTGTGGAGCTACACTATTCTGAACAAGTCTGTATGCAGCTATACCATGACATTAATTTTAGGGCGGCTCGCGGCTTTGCTTTTTTTTGTATACTATCCAGAAACAATAAACGATATGAAAAAAAATTTATGTAGAGGGGTATAATAGAGGGGTCTAAACTAAGCTGTGCGCCGCTCTGATCTTACCCTATTCTGAAAGACCGTGTATATAGCTACAGCATACTCGTAATTTCAGGGCGGCGCGCGGCTTTGTCTTTCTTTTTTTACATAAATTTTTAACCTTTAAAATAAATTTAAAAAAAATAATGAGTGGTGGTTTGATTTCTCGACTTTTCTTTAAAACAATGCGGTGCGCTGCTGTGGATCTACACTATATAGAGCTGCACCATACCATAATTTCAAGGCAGCGCGCGGCTTCGTTTTTTTTAATACACTATCTCGAAACATTAAACAATATGAAAAGACATATATTATGTAGAGGGGTATAACTGATAGGCTTTTCGTTTAAACTAAGCTGCGCGCTGCTCTGATTTTACTCTATTCTGAAACACCGTGTACGTAGCTACACCATACTGTTAATTTCAGGGCAGTGCGCTGCTTTGTTTTTTTCAATATAAATGTTTAACCTTTAAAATAAATTAAAAAGAAATAATGAGCGGTGGTATAATTGCTCGACTTTTCTTCAAAAAATAAAGCGGCGCACCGCTGTGGATCTACACTATTCTAAACAAGCCTTCATTCAGCTACACCATGCAATTAATTTCAGGGGGACGCGCGGCTTTGTTTTTTATATACTATCTCGAAACATTAAACAATATAAAAAAGATATACTATGTCGAGCGGTATAATTGGTGGAGTTTTCTTCTAAACTATGCTGCGCGCCGCTCTGATTTTACCCTATTCTGAAAGACCATGTACGTAGCTACACAATACCGTTAATTTCAGAGCAAAGCGGGGTCTTATTTTCCGTACATAAATTTTTAACCTTTAAAATAAATTTAAAAAATAATGAGTTGTGACATTGCTCGACTTTTCTTTAACACTAAGCGGAGCGCCGCTGTAGAAGTACGCTATTCTGACCAAGCCTGTATACAGCTATAGCATACCATTAATTTCAGGGCCCGCGCGCGGCTTAGTTTTTTTATATATTATCTCGAAACAGTAAAAAATATGAAAAAAGATATATTATGAATTATGTAGTGGGGTATAATTGATAGACTTTTTGTCTAAACTAAGATGCGCGCCGCTCTGATATTATTCTATTTTGAACGACCATGTACGTTGCTACACCATACTATTAATTTCAGGGCGGCGCACGGCTTTGTTTTCTTTTATATAGATTTTTAACCTTTAAAATAAATTAAACAGAGTAATGAGCTGTGGTATAATTTCTCGACTTTTCTTTAAAATAAAGCGACGCGCCGCTGTGGATCTCCACTATTTTGAACAAGTCTGTATGCAGCTACACCATGACATTAATTTTAGGGCGGCGCGCGGCTTTGTTTTTTTGTATACTATCCAGAAACACTAAACGATATGAAAAATAAGTTATGTAGTGGGGTATAATTGATAGACTTTTCGTCTAAACTAAGCTGTGCGCCGCTCTGATCTTACCCTATTCTGAAAGACCGTGTACGTAGCTACAGCATACTCGTAATTTCAGGGCGGCGCGCGGCTTTGTCTTTTTTTTTTACATAAATTTTTAACCTTTAAAATAAATTTAAAAAAAATAATGAGTGGTGGTTTGATTTCTCCACTTTTCTTTAAAACAATGCGGTGCGCTGCTGTGGATCTACACTATATAGAGCTGCACCATACCATAATTTCAAGGCAGCGCGCGGCTTCGTTTTTTTTAATACACTATCTCGAAACATTAAACAATATGAAAAGACATATATTATGTAGAGGGGTATAACTGATAGGCTTTTCGTCTAAACTAAGCTGCACGCCGGTCTGATTTTACTCTATTCTGAAACACCGTGTACGTAGCTACGCCATACCATTTATTTCAGAGTGGAGCGCGGCATTGTGTGTTTTTTATGCAACTTTTCAACCTTGAAAATAAATTGAAAAAATAATGAGTTGCGGTATAATTTCTCGACTTTTCTTTAAAATAAAGCAGCGCGCCGCTGTGGATCTACACTATTCTCTACAACTCTGTATACAGCTATACCATACCATTAATTACAGGACGGCGCGCGGCTTTGTTTTTTTTTGCATACTATCTCGAAAAATTAAACAATATTAAAAAGATATATTATGTAGAGCGGTATAATTGGTGGAGTTTTCTTCTGAACTATGCTGCGCGCCGCTCTGATTTTACCTTATTCTGAAAGACCATGTACGTAGCTACACCATACCGTTAATTTCAGAGCGAATCGCGGTCTTATTTTTCATACATAAATTTTTAACCTTTAAAGTAAATTTAAAAAATAATGAGTTGTGGCATTGCTCGACTTTTCTTTGAAACTAAGCGGAGCGCCGCTGTAGATGTACGCTATTCTGAACAAGCATGTATACAGCTACACCATACCATTAATTTCAGGGCCCGCGCGCGGCTTAGTTTTTTATACACTACCTCGAAACAATAAAAAATATGAAAAAATATGTATTATGAATTATGTAGAGGGGTAAAATTGATAGACTTTTCGTCTAAACTAAGCTGCGCGCCGTTCTGATTTTACCCTATCCTGAAAGACCGTGTACGTAGCTACAGCATACTCGTAATTCCAGGGCGGCGCGCGGCTTTGTCTTTTTTTTTTCATAAATTTTTATCCTTTAAAATATATTAAAAAGAAATAATGAGTGGTGGTTTGATTTCTCGACTTTTCTTTAAAATAATGCGGTGCGCTGCTGTGGATCTACACTATATAGAGCTGCACCATACCATTAATTTCAAGGCAGCGCGCGGCTTTGTTTTTTTAATACACTATCTCGAAACATTAAACAATATGAAAAGACATATATTATGTAGAGGGGTATAATTGATAGACTTTTGGTCTAAACTAAGCTGCGCGCCGCTCTGAATTTACTCTATTCTGAAACACCGTGTACGTAGCTACGCCATACCATTTATTTCAGAGCGGAGCGCAGCATTGTGTTTCTTTATGTAACTTTTCAACCTTGAAAATAAATTGAAAAAATAATGAGTTGTGGTATAATTTCTCGACTTTTCTTTAAAATAAAGCAGTGCGCCGCTGTGGATCTACCCTATTCTAAACAAGCCTGTATACAGCTAGCCCATACCATTAATTTCAGGGCGGCGCGCGGCTTTGTTTTTTATATACTATCTCGAAACTTTAAACATTTTGAAAACTATAAAAGTTATGTAGAGGGGTATAATTGATTAACTTTTCGTCTAAACTAAGCTACGCGCCGCCCTAATTTCACTCTATTCTGAAAGACCATGTACGTAGCTACATCATTCCATTATTTTCAGGGCGGCGAGCGGCTTTGTTTTTTGTATGTAAATTTTCAACCTTCAAAATAAATTTAAAAAAGTGGTGGCATAATTGCTCGACTTTTCTTTAATATAAAGCGGCGCACCGCTGTGGATCTACATTATTCTAAAGAAGCCTTCATTCAGCTACACCATACAATTAATTTCAGGGCAACGCGCGGCTTTGTTTTTTATATACTATCTCGAAACTTTAAACAATATAAAAAAGATATATTATGTAGAGCGGTATAATTGGTGAAGTTTTCTTCTAAGCTATGCTGCACGCCGCTCTGATTTTACCCTATTCTGAAAGACCATGTATGTAGCTACACCACACCGTTAATTTCAGAGCGAAGCGCGGTCTTATTTTTCATACATAAATTTTTAACCTTTAAAATAAATTTAAAAAATAATGAGTTGTGGTATAATTTCTCGACCTTTCTTTAAAATAAAGCAGCGCGCCGCTGTGGATCTACACTATTCTAAACAACCCTGTATACAGCTATACCATACCATTAATTACAGGGCGGCGCGCGGCTTTGTTTTTTTTGGTATACTATCTCGAAACATTAAACAATATGTAAAAAAAAATTTGTGTAGAAGGCTATAATTAGTAGACTTTTCGTCTAAACTAAGCTGCGCGCCTTCTGATTTTACTCTATTCTGAAAGACCGTGTACGTAGCTACACCATACTATTAATTTCAGGGCAGTGCGCTGCTTTGTTTTTTTATATATATAAATTTTTAACCTTTAAAATAAATTAAAAAGAAATAATGAGCTGTGGTATAATTGCTCGACTTTTCTCCAAAAAATAAAGCGGCGCATCGCTGTGGATCTAGACTATTCTAAACAAGCCTTCATTCAGCTACACCATACAATTAACTTCAGGGCGACGCGCGGCTTTGTTTTTTTGTATACTATCTCGAAACATTAAACAATATAAAAAAGATATACTATGTAGAGCGCTATAATTGGTGGAGTTTTCTTCTAAACTATGCTGCGCGGCGTTCTGATTTTACCCTATACTGAAAGACCATGTACGTAGCTACACCATACCGTTAATTTCAGAGCAAAGCGCGGTCTTATTTTCCGTACATAAATTTTTAACCTTTAAAATAAATTTAAAAAATAATGAGTTGTGACATTGCTCGACTTTTCTTTAAAACTAAGCGGAGCGCCGCTGTAGAAGTACGCTATTCTGACCAAGTCTGTATACAGCTATACCATACCATTAATTTCAGGGCCCGCGCGCGGCTTAGTTTTTTTATATATTATCTCGAAACAGTAAAAAATATGAAAAAAGATATATTATGAATTATGTAGAGGGGTATAATTGATAGACTTTTTGTCTAAACTAAGATGCGCGCCGCTCTGATATTATTCTATTCTGAACGACCATGTACGTTGCTACACCATACTATTAATTTCAGGGCGGCGCACGGCTTTGTTTTCTTTTATATAGATTTTTAACCTTTAAAATAAATTAAAAAGAGTAATGAGCTGTGGTATAATTTCTCGACTTTTCTTTAAAATAAAGCGACGCGCCGCTGTGGATCTCCACTATTTTGAACAAGTCTGTATGCAGCTACACCATGACATTAATTTTAGGGCGGCGCGCGGCTTTGTTTTTTTGTATACTATCCAGAAACACTAAACGATATGAAAAAAAAGTTATGTAGAGGGGTATAATTGATAGACTTTTCGTCTAAACTAAGCTGTGCGCCGCTCTGATCTTACCCTATTCTGAAAGACCGTGTACGTAGCTACAGCATACTCGTAATTTCAGGGCGGCGCGCGGCTTTGTCTTTTTTTTTACATAAATTTTTAACCTTTAAAATAAATTAAAAAAAAATAATGAGTGGTGGTTTGATTTCTCCACTTTTCTTTAAAACAATGCGGTGCGCTGCTGTGGATCTACACTATATAGAGCTGCACCATACCATAATTTCAAGGCAGCGCGCGACTTCGTTTTTTTTTAATACACTATCTCGAAACATTAAACAATATGAAAAGACATATATTATGTAGAGGGGTATAACTGATAGGCTTTTCGTCTAAACTAAGCTGCACGCCGGTCTGATTTTACTCTATTCTGAAACACCGTGAACGTAGCTACGCCATACCATTTATTTCAGAGTGGAGCGCGGCATTGTGTGTTTTTTATGCAACTTTTCAACTTTGAAAATAAATTGAAAAAATAATGAGTTGCGGTATAATTTCTCGACTTTTCTTTAAAATAAAGCAGCGCGCCGCTGTGGATCTACACTATTCTCTACAACTCTGTATACAGCTATACCATACCATTAATTACAGGGCGGCGCGCGGCTTTGTTTTTTTTTGCATGCTATCTCGAAAAATTAAACAATATTAAAAAGATATATTATGTAGAGCGGTATAATTGGTGGAGTTTTCTTCTGAACTATGCTGCGCGCCGCTCTGATTTTACCTTATTCTGAAAGACCATGTACGTAGCTACACCATACCGTTAATTTCAGAGCGAATCGCGGTCTTATTTTTCATACATAAATTTTTAACCTTTAAAGTAAATTTAAAAAATAATGAGTTGTGGCATTGCTCGACTTTTCTTTGAAACTAAGCGGAGCGCCGCTGTAGATGTACGCTATTCTGAACAAGCATGTATACAGCTACACCATACCATTAATTTCAGGGCCCGCGCGCGGCTTAGTTTTTTATACACTACCTCGAAACAATAAAAAATATGAAAAAATATATATTATGAATTATGTAGAGGGGTATAATTGATAGACTTTTCGTCTAAACTAAGCTGCGCGCCGTTCTGATTTTACCATATCCTGAAAGACCGTGTACGTAGCTACAGCATACTCGTAATTCCAGGGCGGCGCGCGGCTTTGTCTTTTTTTTACATAAATTTTTATCCCTTAAAATAAATTAAAAAGAAATAATGAGTGGTGGTTTGATTTCTCGACTTTTCTTTAAAATAATGCGGTGCGCTGCTGTGCATCTACACTATATAGAGCTGCACCATACCATTAATTTCAAGGCAGCGCGCGGCTTTGTTTTTTTAATACACTATCTCGAAACATTAAACAATATGAAAAGACATATATTATGTAGAGGGGTATAATTGATAGACTTTTGGTCTAAACTAAGCTGCGCGCCGCTCTGATTTTACTCTATTCTGAAACACCGTGTACGTAGCTACGCCATACCATTTATTTCAGAGCGGAGCGCAGCATTGTGTTTCTTTATGTAACTTTTCAACCTTGAAAATAAATTGAAAAAATAATGAGTTGTGGTATAATTTCTCGACTTTTCTTTAAAATAAAGCAGTGCGCCGCTGTGGATCTACCCTATTCTAAACAAGCCTGTATACAGCTAGCCCATACCATTAATTTCAGGGCGGCGCGCGGCTTTGTTTTTTATATACTATCTCGAAACTTTAAACATTATGAAAACTATAAAAGTTATGTAGAGGGGTATAATTGATTAACTTTTCGTCTAAACTAAGCTACGCGCCGCCCTAATTTCACTCTATTCTGAAAGACCATGTACGCAGCTACATCATTCCATTGTTTTCAGGGCGGCGAGCGGCTTTGTTTTTTGTATGTAAATTTTCAACCTTCAAAATAAATTTAAAAAAATAATGAGTGGTGGCATAATTGCTCGACTTTTCTTTAATATAAAGCGGCGCACCGCTGTGGATCTACACTATTCTAAACAAGCCTTCATTCAGCTACACCATACAATTAATTTCAGGGCAACGCGCGGCTTTGATTTTTATATACTATCTCGAAACATTAAACAATATAAAAAAGATATATTATGTAGAGCGGTATAATTGGTGAAGTTTTCTTCTAAGCTATGCTGCGCGCCGCTCTGATTTTACCCTATTCTGAAAGACCATGTATGTAGCTACACCACACCGTTAATTTCAGAGCGAAGCGCGGTCTTATTTTTCATACATAAATTTTTAACCTTTAAAATAAATTTAAAAAATAATGAGTTGTGGTATAATTTCTCGACCTTTCTTTAAAATAAAGCAGCGCGCCGCTGTGGATCTACACTATTCTAAACAACCCTGTATACAGCTATACCATACCATTAATTACAGGGCGGCGCGCGGCTTTGTTTTTTTTTGTATACTATCTCGAAACATTAAACAATATGTAAAAAAAAATTTGTGTAGAAGGCTATAATTAGTAGACTTTTCGTCTAAACTAAGCTGCGCGCCTTCTGATTTTACTCTATTCTGAAAGACCGTGTACGTAGCTACACCATACTATTAATTTCAGGGCAGTGCGCTGCTTTGTTTTTTTTTAATATAAATTTTTAACCTTTAAAATAAATTAAAAAAGAAATAATGAGCTGTGGTATAATTGCTCGACTTTTCTTTAAAATAAAGCGGCACACCGCTGTGGAGCTAGACTATTCTAAACAAGCCTTCATTCAGCTACACCATACAATTAATTTCAGGGCGACGCGCGGCTTTGTTTTTTTTGTATACTATCTCGAAACATTAAACAATATAAAAAAGATATACTATTTAGAGCGGTATAATTGGTGGAGTTTTCTTCTAAACTATGCTGCGCGCCGCTCTGATTTTGCCCTATTCTGAAAGACCATGTACGTAGCTACACCATACCGTTAATTTCAGAGCAAAGCGCGGTCTTATTTTCCGTACATAAATTTTTAACCTTTAAAATAAATTTAAAAAATAATGAGTTGTGACATTGCTCGACTTTTCTTTAAAACTAAGCGGAGCACCGCTGTAGAAGTACGCTATTCTGACCAAGCCTGTATACAGCTATACCATACCATTAATTTCAGGGCCCGCGCGCGGCGTAGTTTTTTTTATATATTATCTCGAAACAGTAAAAAATATGAAAAAAGATATATTATGAATTATATAGAGAGGTATAATTGATAGACTTTTTGTCTAAACTAAGATGCGCGCCGCTCTGATATTAATCCATTCTGAACGACCATGTACGTTGCTACACCATTCTATTAATTTCAGGGCGGCGCACGGCTTTGTTTTCTTTTATATAGATTTTTAACCTTTAAAATAAATTAAAAAGAGTAATGAGCTGTGGTATAATTTCTCGACTTTTCTTTAAAATAAAGCGGCGCGCCGCTGTGGATCTACACTATTCTGAACAAGTCTGTATGCAGCTACATCATGACATTAATTTTAGGGCGGCGCGCGGCTTTGCTTTTTTTTGTATGCTATCCAGAAACAATAAACGATATGAAAAAACAA